>CANXYI010379128.1:0-11581 GCA_948208565.1 Hura crepitans | reverse complement strand
ACTGGGGACTAAAAATCTCAATCTAAAAATGCCCAAATAATATGTCATCTAAATATTCTAATTTTTATTAGTCTCATGTATTACACTTTTTTATACTATATCCCTATTACCCTAGATGATGTTGTGAACCATGATTATATTTTTTATTTAAGAATGGGGAAATGCTAGAATATTTGTGACTCATAAACCTTGTGCCTTTGGGTATATGAAAAGGTGAACTAATTTATTGCTATTATTGGTGATTGGAAATACCTATTAAGAGCGATCTCTACTTGTGGGAGCCTTAAGCCTTTTGACCAAACCATGAGCCCATATAATCAAGCTTAGCAACTTTTCTTAGGTTGAATGACCCTAAGAGATTATGATTGCATTATGACTGCTATGTAGGCCTATTATGTTTAACCTTATTTAAAGTAGGGGCAAGCCTATTGTGCCTTTTTATCTAAGATAGGCCTAACATAATTTCACTTCAAATAAGATTTAAATATCATAGGCCATTATATTCGCATGCACGGTAAATCTGAGAGGTCATTGGGCCTAGTACAACCTATAAGTGAACCTATGCATCCCTCAATGATGCTTAGGCAATCCCACCAAAAAAAGAACTTAGCTTGATCACGTGTGTGTGTGGAATAAGGTCGGAAGATTTCTTACATGTGTTTATCCCTGTTACACCATGAACATGCATTGCATATCATGTATCATCTGCATCTTGCATTATTAATATTGTACATGCATTATCTCTAACCCTTTATTTTGACAGTCACTATTGATCCTTCATTTACTGCTCAGTGGAAATGGATAGGCAAATACCTCAACTAAACTAGTAAAGCATTACCAATTCAACCTAAGCGAGGAATTATGTCAGCTGGCGAGTACATAACCAAAGCCATATTCATAAAGGCATTAAAGTAGATGGAGAAAAGGATGATGGCAATTTTAACAAATGCCTTATCCCATATCCATAGCAAAAAAGAAGTAGGATAATCTTCAGCCACTCACAAGGGAAAAGAAGTAGCAGATAGAGGAGATGACTAGTCTTCTGATGACAAAATTCTATAGGTTACAAAGTCATACCACAAAGTTCACCCTCCCAAGGCAGTTAAGGATAACTAATTAAAGAAGCTTAATGAGAAGATGGAAGCCATGACCAGGCTAGTCATAAAGTATAAAGACATTGACCTTAATGATATTAGCTTAAGGCCTAACCGAGCAGTACCTCATAAGTTCAAAATGCTAAACTTGAGTAAGTTCAATGGCATGACTGACCCTTGCACTCACTTGATGCAGTATGCTATTGCTAAGAGAGCTACTCATCTCTTCGAGGAGTAAATTGTGAGCATGTGAAGTATGTCTCTCATGGACCAAGCCTTGGATAGGTATCATTACCAAGAGAAAGGGTCAAAGAAGACTGGAATGAATTGGCACGGGCATTTAGTAAGCAATACTATCATAATGCCAGTATAGAGATTACACTAAAGGATATAGAGTTGGTGAAGCAAAGACTAAATGAGAGCTCCTTTGATCACTTACAATGGTAAAAGGATAAATCTTGAAAATGAGAAATAAGCTTGAGGACATTAATCATATTAAGATGTTCATTAGGAATGCAAATAGTTACATCAACAGTGGGCTCACGACTAAAGGTATCACCACTTGGGAATAACTAAAAGACATTGCCATCAATTTAGAGGTCAATCACCAGAATAAGGGGTTTTGAAAGGATGAATAACCCCACTTTCACAAGTGGTAACACTAGGGGTGCAAACAAAATAGCTGATGTACATGTTATCCAAGGTAAAAGATATTTTAACATGGGTAAATCTCTATCATGGAGTTTGAGAAAACTCACTAAAGAGGGTAAGTTACAACCACTTCCACCTCAGCTACTCGATGGACCATTACCACCCAATCATAGACATAACCAGCATTATGCCTATCACTAATGAACCAGACAACTTATCAATAACTATAAACTCTTTAGAAAAGCCATCTAAAACCTCATAAATTTCAAACAAATACCTAATCATGAAGCTAACTCAACTACCTTACCCAAACACTAAGCAGCTTGCCTTTTTAAATTTGGACTGGCTGAAGAATATATGCTTAGAGATATTTATGAGTCTGACCAAGAGATCTATAAAAAGGGTGAGAGAGAGAGAGAGTGAATCTATCCTTTTAGCTAGCTTCTAGGTGAGTGAGAGCAATAGTGAGCCTAAAGAGAGCAAAGACTTTTGGGATGAATCTTCTGATGAAGATTCTAAAGAAAGAAAGAGAAAGCCACTCAGGGTTAAGGGAGAAACAGTAGAAAGGGGTCAAAAATAATGGTTAGATCCTACCTAAGAAAGAGCTAAAACTAAGAAAGGTAAGCATGAGGAAGTGTTAAAGCAACTACAAAATATCCAAGCTCATATTATCATTTGGGATTTGCTAATGTCATCAAAGGACCATAGGTAAAAAGTAGTCAAAGCCTTAGGTCAAGTTGTTATATCTTTCACTATTACCCCTAATAAGCTATTACAAGTGATGAAAATAGGCAAAACTAGCCTTATCAACTTTTTCTGATGCTAACTTGCCCTTAGAAAGAAGGGTACATAACTAGCCTCTTTTCATTAAGGTTGAAGTAAATGGGAAAAAGATGGGGTATGCCATGTTCGATGATAGTTCCTCATTGTATGTCCACCCAACTAAAATTTTGTCTAGTTTGGGAATTAAGAAGGAAGATTTAACACCTTTAAGTATCACTGTCAAAGTGTATGATGACATAAGAAGACAAGCTAAAGGTTCCTTCACTACCAAGGTTCAAATGGGGCTAATTATAGACAAGGTAAAATTTACTATGATTAATATTCTAGCTACATTCTCTATTTTGTTAGGGAGACCTTGGTTCCATAAACTTGAAGGAGTCCCCTCCACCTTGCACCAAATTATCAAGTTCCCATATGAAGGCAACATTATCACTATAAAGGCTAAAATTTATCATGTTGTCTCTACCTTGGCTATCACTAATCAGCCTTACATTGGATTTCACATTATCGAGATTTATGAAGACTACATAGACCTCGCTATGTCTATGATGATGAAAAGGATAGATTTCTTCCCTAGTGCTAGTTTAGGGAGGAATTTACAAGACATAACTGAGCCAATATAGCTCCACACCTAGAAGGACATAAGAGGATTGGGATATGATCTAAGCAAAGGGGGAAACCTAAAGAAAGGGAACAATCTAGGGGATAACTTTATCAAGTAAAAGATTACAAGATATGATAGGACTCTAGAACCTACAGTAGTGGATGGATATTACAAGCTGAGTTTCGAGATTTTTGCAAACGTCGTCGATTGGGAATCAAGCAACCTTACTCAAATCTAGTGGATAGAAGAAGTCTTTCCTAAGCCACTAGCTATTAAAAAAGTCTATTCTAGCTCTTCTGAGATTGTGTCTAATTTAGATATAGATTCTAATTTACTTACTGATGAATTATATCTTTGTGACCTCTTTGAGGCAAACAATCTTCTTTCCAATAAAATGAACAATGAGTTTGCTTATTTGTGTGATATTTTTCTTGAAGGTAGCATGCATCCAAGCAATCATTACATAAGCATTTTTTACATTACCTGTATTAAAACTAATCAGTTTAATCTTGGCACAAATGAACATTCTAAAAATATATTAATTGCCTATGATACTATTGTTAATGAAAGGAAAAAAATTGAGAGATTACTAAAAAAAGTATGAAAGAATCTTTGCTTGGAGCTATGAGGACATGTCGAGTATTGATCATGAAGTTGTTGAACATGCCATTCCAACTTATGACCACACCACTCCAATCTATCAAAAGCTCAGAAGGATGAGACTTGAGTTGGCAAAAAAGGTAAAAGAAGAAGTTATCAAGCTACTCGAGCCTAAGTTCATTGAAGAAATTATCTTCCCCACTTGGCTAGTCAACATTGTTTTAGTACCTAAAAAGGATGAAAGGGTTAAAATGTGTGTTAATTATCAGGACATGAATAAAGCATGCCTTAAGGATGACTTTCCGTTACCCTACATTAATGTATTAGTGGACAGTGTAGCTATGGCAGCCATGTACTACTTCATTAATGGCTTTTTGAGGTATAACCAGATTCTAATGAAGGTGATTAACAAATGAAAAATGGCCTTTTTAACTTAATGGGGGACATATTATTACAAGGTCATACCTTGTGGAATAAAGAATACAAAAGCAACCCACCAACGAATGGCCACTAAACTTTTCCATGACATTATGCACAAGGAAGTTGAGGTTTACATGGACAATATGATGTTGAATTCTACTAAAAGGGAAGAACACTTTAAAGCATTAGAAAAGTTCTTCTAAAGATTAAACTAATTCAATATGAGGCTCAACCCCAAGAAGTGCATTTTTAGAGTCACATTAGGAAAATTGTTAGGATTTATGGTCTGTAGAAATAGGATTAAAGTAGATTCAGATAAGGTAAAAGTGATATTAGAAATGCCTACCCCTTGATCAAAAAAGGAAGTTAGAGAATTCTTAGGTAAACTGTAATACATCAGTCAGTTCATAGCTAAACTCACATCAGTTTGTGAGCTTATATTTAACCTATTATGCAAGAGACAACCAAAGGAATGGAATGAAGATTGTAAAAGAGCCTTCCAAGCCATCAAATAGTATTTAACCAAATCTCCTATCCTAAGACCACCAAAACTTGGAAAATCCTTAATCCTGTATTTGGCAGTTGAAGAATCTTCCATAAGAGCCCTTATCGTGCAAGTAGATGAGTCCAGGGTAGAAAATGAAGTCTATTACCTAAGTAATAAATTGCTCCCATAGGAATAGAAGTATGCAAAAATTGAGAAAATATGTTTGGGAGTAATTTAGGTCTCCAAAAATTTACACCACTGCTTTTAATCATACAAAGTAGAAGTGGTAGCAAAACATGATCCCCTCAAGTACTTGCAAACTACACCTTCTTTAATAGGTAATATAGGCCGATGAATTCTACTTTTGTAAAAGTTTGATATATCTTATGTTACCAAGAAGATGATCAATGGCTGAGTAGTTGATGAGTTCCTAGCACAACACCCAATCATGGGAAAAGAAGAAGAATTTGACTTTTCATATGAACACTTAGGGCAATATCCCAAGAAAGATGGAAAATGTTCTTCGATAGAGTACTAAACCAAAAGGCCATAGGAGCTAGTGTATTACTCATCAATCTAGAAAGTGAGTAGATGTTCCTAGCTAAGAAGCTAAAGTTCCATGCAACTAATAATGTCACAGAGTATAAAGCATGCATCTATGGCCTCGAAACTTTATATTAGCTAGGGTCAAAAGTGATTGATGTATACGAGGATTCTATGCAAGTCATACAACAAGTGAAAGTTAATTGGGAGATCAAGGATATGAACTTAAGCAAGTATGTAAGAATACTCATAGATTTATTTGAGGGATTCAATCAGTGCACTTTCCATCATATCCCTAGAGAACAAAACCAAACTGCTGATGCCATAGCCACTTTGATGTCAGTCTCGAACCTCACCAAAAAGGATTTTCCCAAACATATTTACTTTAGCAAATGGAGATTCCCTACCTACATGAGTATAGTCAGCACTACAACTAAATAAACCAATGTTAACATGCCTTGGTATCATGACATCTAAATATGCCTAAAAATTGGATAGTGCCCAGGCAATAACAAAGAAAGATAAGAGGGTCCTATGGAAACTATCAACTCAATTCATTTCATACTAAGGAATGTTGTACAAAAGGCAGTTGGATGGCATTCAGCTTAGATGTGTGGATGAATTAGAAGCTTAGAAAATACTCATAGAGGTGCTTAAAGGTGTCTATGTTCCTCATATGAATGGGAAAACTAGGCTAAGAATATGATGCAATTGGGATACTACTGGTTAACCATAGAAATAAATTGTTGTAACTTTGTCAAAAAATGCCACAAGTGCCAAATCTATGGGAATCTAAGTCACATACCCCTTAACAACTTGACCAGTTTTTCATCTCCCTCGCCATTTTCCATATGGGTTATAGACAAAATTAGGGAAATTAAACCATTAGCTACTAGAAGGCACATATACTTAATGGTAGCAATCAATTACTTCTCAAAATGGGTCAAAGATCATACAAGATAGATAGTGAAATTTATTGAAAGAAACATCATCTACAGGTATGGATTGCCATAACAAGTCATAAAAGATAATAAAGTATAGTTTTAGGTTGAAACTAGATAGCTTTTATAGAAGTACAAAGTTGAGCATCATAAGTTTTCTCCGTATCGACCTCAAGCTAATGGGGCAATTGAAGCAGCTAATAAGAATATCAAGAAAATTTTACAAAAAATGATAGTTACCTACAAGGATTAGGTCAACATGTTACCCTTTGCACTATGGGGATACAGACCAATAGTCAAGACATCTACACAAGCCATACCCTATTTATTGGTTTACAAGATGGAAATAGTGTGCCAATAGAAATTGAAGTCCCTTGATTCAAGGTTATGCTAGAAGTAGAAATACCAGAAGTAGAATAGGCTAGAAACATATATGAATAGTTGACCTTGATTGATGAAAAGCAACTTAAAGCTCTTTATCATATGCAATTGTATCAAAAGAGAATCGTTAGAGCCTATAACAAGAAAGTCAAGCCTAGACCCATATGAGAAGGTGATTTGGTATTAAAATAAACTAGGCCTTTATTAATAGATCCCAAAGGAAAGTTCAAGCCTAATTGGGAAGGCCCATATGTAGTCAAGAAGATATTCAAACATGGGGGTGTCAAGATCTTAGACTTAGAAGGCAATGAATTCTCAAAACCCGTCAACATAGACAAGCTAAAGAAGTACTTCTATTGAAGATAAAAAAAATTCCACTAAGTTAAGAACCTGAATAGGGTAGCTTAGATAAAAGTTAGGACACCCTGATAAGGTGAAAGCCTATTAGACACTTCATTCAAAAGTTAAGAGATTTAAGAGAAAATGTCTAATTAAGAAAACCTTTTCAAGGTTGATTTGTAATGATAGTATCATTAATAGAAAATTAATATATTTGCCAAAGATTAAGTAGCTTAGTTTTAAATGCAATTAATAGCAAAAATGCTTTAGGCATGATCATTATTATGCAAACTTCCATCAAGTGAGAAAAATAATACAAGTAACTGAACTCTAAAAGTCTAAACACATATTTTCTTTTTAAACATAGAAGTTTTATCCTCACATTTTCTCTTTAGTACTAATGTCTTATCATCTCTAGATGTACTTAGAATCCAACTCTATAATTATCATTTGTACTTATGTCAATAGTTACATGATTAGGCACATTTCTCAATATAGCATAACACTTCCATAAGTCCGAAAAAGAGCACAGGAAATGCCATGTTAAAAGTCCACCTTGAAACCGTAAAGATTCAGTTGGGCCCTCTACAATAGACCAAATTGCCATTGATCTAAGAAGGGATATAAAATGTAGCATGCTTTATTTCGATCAAAAGAACATAGCCTAAATGGTATGAAAGAGAAAAAAAGGTGATCTTTTACCAAGGACATCTCCAGTGGCTTGCAACAATGGTATTAAACCATTTAGTACATTGATCACAAGTGTTAAATTTCTACTAAAGTTTCCTTTCACAATGGTGACTCAGAGCATACTTAATCTAAAGTTATTCTGGAAGAGGTACAAGCAGCTTTAATTTTTCTTGCAACCAAATCTATAAAAAAAAAAAGTTGTTAGGTTAGAAAATTCATAAAGGACCACTTAAGCAAAAGTTAGGCAAACTCACTAATGTGAAAACCCTTTTGGGTACACTAGGTAAAAGTCAGGGTTAAAAGAAAAAAATAAAGCTAGAGGGAAAACTCACAAGGGATCTCTATGCATACCTATAAAAGAAGTGTGCTCCCGGCTACAAAGTCAATTTCCCTTCTCTTTAAAGCATCTAATCCTCAAATGGTTTCCGCTAAGAAGACACTAAAAGGATTATGGTTGGAGCATATTTTGATCAAAATTTGGAGGACCTTAAAATCACAAAATTCATCTTTAAAGGTGACTGCTAACAAGTTGCTAAAGATGCATAGTAACATGTATTTAGCCCATTCCACTAAGTTGAGGGGAAATTTATGAGCAAAGTCTAAAATCTCTTACAGAGAAATTAGGCCTACATCTAGAATCACTTTTTGAGCCATAGAAGGAGAAACAACCAAAGTAAGAACAATATCTATGGGATAATGCTCCTCAAAAGAAGGAAGAGCTAGAGGGTCAATTGAAACAACATTATAATTTAAAATAGTAGCAAATTCTTCTACAGTTGGGGTAATTTCTTGATGATTAAAAATAAATACATGGCAGATAGGGTCCCAATAATGCACAGTGACATTCAAGAAGTTATGGTCAATCCTCACTTTTCTTAAGAACCTAAAGGCAGAAAAGGGATTAAGGATATTTCAAGTCTAAAAAGCCTTTGATTCTAAGATCTTAGACAATTGTTGACTAAAGAAGAGAGACATAGCAAAGTATGGCATGAACAAAGGAGAAGGGAGGTATTTATAGCCCTAACCTTCACCATTCCTTTTCCTACTAAGACAAGGAATCAAAAACATGCGAGGATATTCGTACGAACCTCAAAATATCTAAAGTTGATGTCATAGTTTGCATAGACTAGTTGAGATAGGTCCGCAGTAATGTCTATTACCAATCAGGAATCATGCAAAGATAATATCTGCATAGACCTTATTCACCATGTCCACATAAACTAATAATTAGCAAGTCTTGCTAAAAATGGCACTCATTTAAGGTAACTAAACCTCTAATAGAATAACAATTGCAATAATATGGATTTTCATCATCTATGGTCCAATATCATCGATTTATAGTGCAAGTCCCTAGATAAAGGTTGTGCATGTTATTCAGTTATGGTAGTGTGTTTTGTCATCAGTTATCACACATTTGTATATAAGGATGAAATATTGTATTTAAAATAAAAGATTATGTATGAATGTTTATATATACAAAATGTTGGGCCTATTCGCAAAAAAATGATAAAGCTACCATTTATTTTATCCTCCATTCTTATTCTTATCCTCTGTGTCCTCATCGTCAATAGAGAGCACCAACTTCTCAGAAATTTTTAAGGATTTTAGCTTTTTTCGAGTCTCAAGAAAAGCAACAACTCTTCTTGATAACTCACACTACAAAAGGATGAAGGATCAATACATGACATGTATACGTACACATTTGCATAAATTAACCATTATAGGAAATTGCTTACAGTAAGAACTTAAGTCTCATCTACTATCGCCTGCCTAAAGGCTTTCACTACACGAGTAGTTATCTCTACAATAGCCTTCTTTACTTGTCTAAATCAAGACAAAAAGTGTCACATTAAATTAAGTCAACATAATGATTAGTAAAAAGTCAAAAGGTACCATCCTAGTTTGGTATTCTTTAGCTTAAAAGGAATTGGCTAATTATCCTCAATGAAAAGGTGATCAGAGGATAGCTCTCCATCCATACCATATCACATATAGCTCAACTTTGGTACATCTATCAAGGTGCCCATGTCTTCATCATGTAATGATAACTGACCAATAGATGGACTAGAGACTCTACTCATAGTAGTACGAGTAAAAGGAGGTGAAAACTGAGAACCAAGAGAACTAAGGATAGTCATTGCCCTTTTTCTAGCCGAAGAAGGTCTACCTTCAAAGGTAGTGGTAGCAAGTTACAACATAATACATAATCAGAAGTTTTTTTCAAAAATAATGAGCAGGAGATCAAGTAACTCACCTGAGGAGGAGGAGGAGGTCTCAAAGTGTAAGGCTTTCAAGGTAATAAGTGAGTAGATACCCACAAGAGATAACCCTTTCCATCACTCTCTACCAGTGTGCTCCCAAGTATACCTATATTCATACCTCGCACGAACTCCAAATCATTGATGTACCTCCTAAATAGCATTAAGTTAGGAGGACTCCGAGGAACATGACATGTATTAGGCCCTATATGCTAGCCTATTACTCTTTCCTCTAGAAACTATAAGTAAGCTTCAGGAGTCATCAGAAATATCATATAAGAAGATAATTCTCAAGTAGAATGTAAAAAGTCAGGCATCTCCTCAAGTGGGAAGACACACTATGCGAAGTTAAATCTATAAAGGTAAGTGTTAATTATAATCACCTAAATTACTAACAATAGGCTTTCATGTGCAAGAATACTCATATTAGACCAAGCTCTAGAACTGAGGTCCTAACAATGCTATATTATAGAAGATGTATTCCAAGGCCCTGAAGATGGTCGAACCCACCTATCCATTACTAGGTATCAAAGAGGGATGTCTAACTCGTAGGGTCAAGGTAGCAAGTGAAGCTCATATGCCCAAACCTATGAAGAACAAAGGTATAAGGTCAAATTTGGAAAGGACCATAGGAAACAAAAAAAGGGATCAAAATAGATTACTTACCAAAGCACCTAATACAAAGCCCTATAGGAATTAATGGCTTTTCTTGATACAAACAGCCATATCCAAGCTTTTGAAAACCTAGCCAAGAAAGGAATAACACTAATTCTAAGAGCCAATACCTTCAACTTGCTCTAAGATAGGAAGGAAGTCTAACTCATATTACCATTGGCATTGGCAAATAAAGTGGTACCCAACAAGTATAGGAGGAAGCAGCACATATACTAATTAACCTTAGACTAACTAGATAGAGTTACATCCATCCACCTCTCATGACAAACTATACAACAGATGGTCCCAAAATAACCTTGAGGTATAAAACCCAATAGCTCTTTTACCTCTTATAGTCAAAGTGAAAGGTAGTGATAGTAAGCATTAAAAGCAATAGCTCACCTAGTATACGGTACTCTAATAATAAAGGCCTAATCCAAGGGCGTTATGGCTAGCTCTCTAAGTGACAGGTGAAATATGTGTGTGGTGTCCATCCATCTATCCAAAAGAGCCCTAAGAGCTTATAAGTCCTAGTTAAAATCTCCACCAACCAAGTGGTCCACGAATGTCTGGAACCCTATCACTCTCATCCTATTTTTAATTGGGATAGGCATTACAAAATACCATTACTATAGTTTAGATATGGTGCCCCACAATTTAACCCACAATTTAAAGTATGTCTACAAAAAAATAAATAGATATAAGTAAGACAAACATTAGCACAAACTAAAGTTTCTAACAAGAGTGTCCATATAGACAATACGTAAAAAAGGCCACTATAATTCCACATGGACCATAAATACCTAGATTGTACAACTACCCATAGAAAGGCTAAACATGGAACAAGTCCACATAGATAACATGCATATGCAAAACTAAGTCTATATAGACTTTATAGAGCCTCTAATGAGTCTACACGGACTGCCTAATCTACCACTGTAGAAAATCTCAGCATCCTATGCTAATAATTTTGGAACTATTAAGCTAAGATAAGGTATATATAGACCTAGATAGCCCTAGGCAAACCAAGTTCACATGGACTTATTGAACTAGAGATAACACATAGGAAGAAGACAAAGGAAAAAAGCTAGTCAAACATAATGGGCACATAAAGTGAAGAAAATTCACCTAGAAGC
>CANXYI010379009.1:0-13509 GCA_948208565.1 Hura crepitans | reverse complement strand
AGTAGGTCAAACTTTAATAGCTACTCGCAAGGGCAAAGAGGTACTGAGAGAAAATGATGACCAACTTTCAAATGAGGAAATCCCTTTGGTTACAAAGTCCTATAATAAGGTCCTTTCACCCAAAGTAGTTGAAGATAATCAGATTAAGAAGTTGAGTGAGAAGATAGAGGCCATGACTAAACTAGTCACTAGGGGCAAAGAGATTGATCTAGATGACATCAGTCTGAGATCTAACTAATCCATGCCTCACAAGTTCAAGATGCTAAACTTAAGCAAATTTAATGGTATAACTGACCCAAAGACTTACTTAAAGTAATATACAGTCGCTATAAGGGCCATTAATCTATCTAAAGAGCAAATTATAATCTTATTCAGTATGTCTCTTATAGGATAGACTCTGAATTGGTACCATTACTAAGAAAAAAGGGTCAAAGAAGACTTGAGTGAGTTAGCTCGAGCATTTAGCAAATAATACTCCAACAATGCTAATATTGACATAACTTTGAAGGATCTGGAGCTCGCGAAGTAAAAGCCTAACAAAACCTTTTTAGACTATTTATAAAGGTGGAGTAATAAGATACTAAAGAAGAGGAATAAGCTTGAGGACATTAATTAGATCAGAATATTCATAAAAAAATGCTAACAGTTACATGAACAATAGGCTTACAACTAAAGGTATCATAGCCTGAGAGCAATTAAAAGACATAGCCATTGATTTAGAAGTAGTCTACTAGGATAAAGGATTTAAGAGATCAAACAACCCGAACTACTCAAGTAATAATATCGAGGGCATTGCTAAGACAGCAAATGTACATGTAGTACAGGGTAAGTGTTATTGAAATTTGGGCAAGTCATTATCCTGGTACTTGAAGAAACTTATGAAAGAAGGGAAGTTATAGCCACTCCTACCATAACCTTTAAATAATCTATTGCATCCTAACCATAGGCATGATCAATATTGCCCCTACCACTAAAGGACAGGCCACCTTACTGATAATTGCAAGCTTTTTCAAAAAGTTATCTAAGACCTTATTAATTCTAAACATATACTAGATTCAAAAGCCAGCTTAAACCCACTTCCCAAACATCAAAATTCTTGCCTTATCAAGTCAAGATTATCTAAAGAGTATGTTCTAAAGGATATCTATGGATCCGACTAGGAGATCAGTGAAGGGGTGAAAAAGTGAAGCTATTCTTTTAACCAGCTTTTAGGGTAGTGAGAGTGAAAATGAGCTTAGAGAGAGCAGAGACTTTTGGGACATATCCTCTTATGAGGATCTTAAAGAGGGCAAGAGAGAACCAGTTAAGATTGAGGGAGAAATGGTAGAAAAGGTTGAGAATAATGGTCAGATCCTACCTAAGAAAGAAATAGAAGTAAAAGAAGATAAGAATAATGAGGTGCTTAAATAGTTAAAAAAAAAAACACAAGCCCATATCAATATTTAGGACCTACTAATGTCATCTCAAGCCCACTGACAAAAGGTATTTGAAGCCCTTGGGCAAGTTGTCATATCCACCACCACTACTCTTGAAGAACTAGTTCAAGTCATGAAAACTGGTAAAACTAGGCTCATAACCTTTTAGATAAAGACCTGCCCCTAGATGGAAAGGAACACAACTAGTCCCTTTTTATTAAAGCTAAAGTGAATGGGAAAAAGACTGGATGTGCTATGGTTGATGATGGCTCTTCATTGTGTGTATGTCCAGTTAAGATCTTGGTAGGTTTAGGAATAAAGAAAAAAGATTTGGTCCCCCCTTATATTACCATCAAGGCATATGATGATATGAGACGACAAGCAAAAGGATTTTCACTGCTAAGGTCTAAGTAGATCTTATTATTGATGAAGTGAAATTCACTGTCATTGACATCTAGGCTATATTTTTAGCTTTTTTGGGATGGTTTAACAAGCTTAAAGGAGTCCCCTCGACATTGTATCAAAAGATTAAGTTTTGCCATAAAGGAAACATTATCATGATCAAAATTGAGATTGATCATACGGTATCCACACTAGCCATTACAAACCAGCCTTTTAATAGGTTTCATGTTGCTAAAATATATGAAGATCACATAGACCCCACAATGTCTAAAATTATGAAGAAGATGAACTTCTTTCTAGGTGCTAGTTTAGGCAAGAATCTTTAAGGAATAAAAAAGCCTTTACAGATTAAAAGCCAGAAGAAGCAGCTCAAAGAAGGGGGATAGTTTTGAAGGCTGCTTTGTGAAGCAAGAGAAAACAAAGTATGATAGGACTCTAAAGCCTACAATTATGGATGGCCATTACAAGCTAGGATTTGAGATTTTTACTGATATCATAGACTAAAAATCAGGTGATTTGAAGTAAACTTAGTGGATAAAAGAGATCTTCCCAGCAGCCGCAATCATTAAAGAAATCTACCCAGCTCTTTTTGAAGATATGTCTGATATAGATAGTGATTTATTCATTGATTAATTATATTTGTTTGACCTCTTTGAGGTGAACAATTTTCTTTCAAGTAAAATGAACAAAGAGTTTGCTTATTTGTGTAATGTTTCTCCTGATGGGAGCATACATCTAAATGATCATTACATGAGCATCTTTGAAATTAATTGCATTAAAACTAACCCATTTAATCTTGGTACAAACCAATATCCTAAAAATCTATTAATTACTTATGATACTACTACAGAAAAAAGAGAAAAAAAATGAGAGATTGCTAAAAAAATATGAAAAAATCATTGCTTGGAACTATAAAGACATGCCTGGAATTGATCGAGAAGTAACTGAATATGTTATCCTGATTTATGATCACATTGCTCTAGTCCGCTAAATGCTTAAAAGGATAAGACCAAAATAGGCAGAAAAGGTTAAGAAAGAAGTTGTCAAGCTACTCAAAGTCAAGTTCATTGAAGAGATAGTTTCCCTAATTGGTTAGCCAACATCGTACCTATGCCAAAAAAAGACGAAAGGGTCAAGATGTGCATAGATTATCGAGACTTAAATAAGACATGCCCTAAGGATAATTTCCCTTTACCTGACATTGACATATTGGTAGATTGCACAGCCATGTATTCCTTTGTTGATAGATTTTCATGAAGGTGATAGACAAATGTAAGACAACTTTCATAACAAAATAGGGAATGCATTGCTATAAGGTAATGCCCTTTGGACTAAAGAATATAGGGCAACCTACCAACAAATGACTACTAAACTCTTTCACAACATGATGCACAAAGAAGTAGATATCTATGTGAATGACATGATGGTAAAGTCCATGGAAAGGGAAGGACATTTTGAAGCATTAGAAAAGTTCTTCCAACGGTTGGACCAATTTAATATGAGACTCAACCTTAAGAAATGTGTCTTTGAAGTTACATTTAGTAAGCTATTGGGATTCGTGGTCAGTAAGAATGGGATTGAAATAAATCCAACTAAGGTGAAAGTAATCTTAAAGATCCATGTCCTTCAAATAGAAAAAGAGGTCAAATGATTCTTAGGCAAATTGCAATACATTAGCAAGTTCATAACCAAACTCACATCTATTTGTGAACCTATATTTAAGCTCCTAAGGACAACTAAGCGAATGGAATAATAATTGCCAAAAAGCCTTCGAAGCTATTAAGCAATACCTAACTAAGCCTTTTATCTTAAAACCACCCAAACTAAGAAAATATTTAATCATGTACCTTGCAGTAGAAGAAACCACCATAGGGGCTCTCATTGCACAAGTAGAAGAAGTTAGAGTGGAATACGTAGTGTACTACTTGAGTAAGAAATTTCTCCCTTATAAACAAAAGTGTGAAAAAGTTGAAAAGATATGCTTAGGAGTAATTTGGGTGTTCAGAAAGGTACATCAATACTTTCAATCATACAAAGTGGAGGCAATAACTAAACATGAACCTCTGAGGTATCTATAAATTACACCTTTCATGGTAGGAAAAATGGGTCAATCAATTATGTTACTGCAAGAGTTTGGCATCTCCTACGTAACCAAGAAAATAATCAAAGGCCTAGTAGTGGTAGACTTTCTAGTGCAACAACCAATTGAGGGTAAAGAAGAAGAATTCGACTTTCCAGATAAGCACTTAGGGGCAATATCTCAAGATGGATGGAAAGTGTTCTTTGATAGGGCAGTAAATAAGAAAGGAGTAGGTGCTAGTATGTTGATCATCAATCCAAAGGGTGAACTAATGTTCTTCACTAGGAAATTGGAATTCCAAACCCCCAATATCATTGTTAAATATGAAGCATACATCTATAGCCTTGAAACCTTATTTCAACTAGGGGCAGAGAGAGTCGACGTATATGGGGACTCCATGTTAGTGATATAGCAAGTAAAAGGCAAATGGGAAGTTAAGGATAAGAATCTAAGTAAATATGTCAGAATTCTCATAGGTTTGTTTGAAGCATTCTATCGATGCACTTTTCATCATATTCTAAGAGAACAAAACAAAGTAGCAGACACTTTGGCCACCCTGATGTCAGTATTTGATCTTACCAAAAAGGAATTACCAAAGCCCATATACTTCACTAAGTTAACATTCCTAACCTACACTGGCATAGTAAGTACTACAATAGAGGAAACCAATAATGCCTTGCCTTGATATCATGACATCCAAACATACTTAGAAACTAGAAAATACCCAGAACATGCAACTAAAAAAGATAAAAAGGTCCTACGAAAGTTATTTGCTCAAATCATTTCTTTCTAATGGATGCTATACAAAAAGTACTTTGGCATTGTACAACTCAGATATGCTAATGAGACAGAAGCACAAAAAATCCTAGTAAAAGTGCATAAGGGAGTGTGTGGCTCACACAAAAATAAAGGAATTTAGCAAAGAAGATCCTAAAGCTGGAATACTACTGGCTAACTATGGAAATAGATTGCTACAGCTTCATTAAGAAATGCCACAAGTGTCAGATTTATGGTAATCTAAGTCATCTACCACAAATGGAATTAACTAATTTTTCTTCTCCATGTCCTTTTCTACATGAGGCATTGACGTAAGTGGAGAAGTAAGGCCATTCACAATAAGAGGTCACAAGTACATAATGGTAGCAATTTACTACTTTTCAAAATAGGTAGAAACTAATTCTATCAATAAATTGGGGGCAAGGCAAATGACTAAATTTATTAAAAGAAATATCATCTATAGGTACGAGTTGCCACAGTAGGTTATCTCAGATAATGGAGTGCAATTTCAAGGCGAGACCAAACAGCTTCTACAAAAGTATAGAATTGAACACCATAAGTCTTCTCCTTATAGACCTCAAGCCAATGGTACAGTAAAGGTGGCCAATAAAAATGTCAAGACAATTTTGTAAAAAATGATAGTCACCTATAGAGATTGGGCATAAATGTTACCTTTTGCACTCTGAGGCTACAGAACAACTATTAGGACATCCACAAATACTACACCTTACTCACTAGTGTAAGGGATGGAAGCAATGCTACCAATTAAGATTAAAGTTCCTTCACTAAAGGTTGTTTTGGAAATAAAGGTGCCAGAAGCTGATTGGGTAAGGACTGGATAGGAACAACTAGTTTTGGTTGATGAAAAAAGGCTCAAGGCTCTCTATCACATGCAATTATACTAAGGAAAAGATTGCTAGAGCTTATAACAAAAAAGTCAAACCCAGTCTAATCTAAAAAGGTGATCTTGTTCTGAAGCAGACTAGACCTTTACTAGTAGATCCTAGAGGAAAGTTCAAGCCTAATTAGGAAGGTCTATACATAGTGAAGAAGATGCCCAAGCATGAAGGTGTCAAGATCTCAAATTTAGAAGGCAGTGAATTCTCAAAATCTGTCAACCTAGACAAGCTAAAGAAATATTTCGTTTAGAATAAAAAAAAGCCATTAGGTTAGAAAATTTAAAAAGGACCACCTAAGTAAAAGTTAGGCAAACCCACTAGTGCGAAAATCCTTATAGGCATGCTAGGCAAAAGTTAGGGTTAATAAATAATAAAAGCTAGAGGGAAAATCCAAATGGGCTCTCTAAGCAAACCTGTAAAAGTAGTGGACTTCCAGCTACACAATCGATGTCGCTTCTCTTTAAAGCATCTAACCCTTGGATGGTTTTAACTAAAATAATGTCAAAAGGATTATGGCCGAAATTGATTTTAGTCAAAAATTGAAGAGCTTTGAAATCACAAAACTTGTCCTCCAAAGTAACCATTAACAAGTCACTAAGAATGCATAACAACACCCATTTTGCCCATTCCATAGAACTAATAGGGAGTCGACTAGCAAAGTCAAATTTCATCTGTAAGGAAATTGAACCCACACCTAGGATTATCTTTCGAGCCACTAAAGGGGAAACCCCCAAGGCAAGCATAATGTCTGTGGGGCAATGATCTTCAAAAGATGGGACATCTAAAGAAACATCTGAAGCGACAGTAAAATTCATGATAGTGGTAAACTCTTTAGGGGTAGGGATAATCTCTTGATGATTGAAGAAAAATATGTGGAAGATGGGATCCCAATAGTGCATAGTGGGACTCAAAAAATTATGGTCTATCCTTACTTTTCTCAAGAACTTGAGAACAAAAAATGGGCCAAGGATAGGCGAAGTCCAAGTAGCCTTTGAGTCCAAGATCTAGAACAATTGTTAACTAAAAGAGAGAGATATAATGAAGATGGCATGCATAACAAAGAAGATGGTGGTACTTATAGACCCCAAGTTATGTCATTCCTATTCTTACAAGGAAAAAGAATCTAAAACATGTGAACACATTTGCACGGACCTTAATTTAGTTAAAGCCAACATCACAGTCCTCACAGACCATAAGATAAGTCTATACAGACACTCATAAGTAGACTCAAAACCATCACTAGGTTTGTACAGACCATGATACAAGTGTTTACATGGATTAAATCTTTAGAGTAGTAAGCCTTGTCATGAAATAAAGTGGCCAATCATTCTTTAATGAATTACTAATACCTTGCTATTAAAGTGGTATGGCAATCTTTGTTGGATGAGTTAGGGGTTAGTCATCGACCTATCTTCAATGGGTTACAAACATCTTACCATACTGTGTGATACCTCAACCGATCATGGCCATTTAATTGTGATCACCAGTCATGGTATTAATCAAAATGACACTAGACTATTAATCATATGTTCATTTGCAGAGACTATGGATATTCTCCTTAATGCAGTTGTGTATGCTAAAATAGATTACTTAGAATGGGTCATAAAAATTATAATGCTTAGTCAGCTTGCACTAATGGATATAAGAGATTGTGTCTTACATCTCAAAGATAAAATGTCAAAGAATGCCATTGAGCTTTAGCTCTTTACTTATATGGATGATCAGGAACTTCTTACCATGAGATATGTCATATAGATGAATGAGATGCTTTGTATATTTTTGAAGAATGATGTATTTCATTGAAAAGTTGTCATGTATATCAATTCTTATGCATATTTTATGTTCAAGTGTTATAAATGTTTGTATATACAAAAAAAAGGATATATTAATGAAAAGGAAGAGGTAAGGTTGCTATCTTCTTCATTCTTTACTGTCACTTTTCGTGCCTTCATCATCAGAAGAGAGCACCAGCCTTTAAAAAATCTTCGATGGCTTTAGCTTTCTCCAGGTCTCACTAAGAGTAGCTACACTCCTTGTCAACTGATTTTATAAAAGAATAAGGGATCAATGCATTTTAAACATGTCATACATATCATATGCACTTGCATACTTAAACTAATGAATGTAGGAAAGTACTTACAGCAAGAACACGGGTCTCATCTATTATGGCTCACCAAAAAGCCTCGACTACTTGAGTAGTTCTCTCTATAAGAGCCTTCCTAACCTATCAAAACTAAGACAAAAAGTGTTACATGATTAAGCCAACATAGTGACTAGTGAAAATCAAAGGGACTATACCAGTGTGGTGTTCTCTGGCTCGAAAGGAACTAGTCAATTGTCCTTAATGTAAAGGCGAGCAAAAGACAACTCTCTATCCATACCATACCACATGTAGCTCAACTCAGGCACATCAGCCAAAGTGCCTATAACTTTGCCAGGAAATGATGACTAACCAGCATCTAAACTAGAAGCTCCACTTCTAACAATGCACATAAGAGGAGGTGAAAATTAAGGACCCTGAGAACTAGGAATTGTCCTAACCCTTTTCCTAGCTAAAGAAGGCCCAGCTTCAGAAGTGGTAGTAGTAGGATGTAGTACAAGGCATAAATCAAAAATTGACTTTGAAAATCATGAATACAAAGTCAAATAAGAATACTTGAAGAGCAGGTCCTCAAGTGTAAGGCACGTGAGGTAATAAGTGTGCAGACACCAAAGGAGAATAATCTCTTCTTTCAACATCCACCAAGGTGCCCCTAGGTACACCTATAATCATAACCTGAACAAACTCCAGGTCATTAATGTATCACCTAAATAGTATGGTGCCAGGGAGACCTTAAGGGATATAGCATGCCTCAAGGCCTATGTGCCAACTCAGCACTCTTTCCCCAATAAACCAAGAATAGGCCTTTAGGGTAGTCAATAGAATCCTATAAGAGGACAGTTCTCACATAGAGTGGAGAAAATCTACCATCTCTTCAATGTGGAAAACCATCAAGCCAAGTCAACTTGAAAGAAAGAAAATCAGGTAAGTATAATAATGAATAAATCAAGCTAATCGGTGTATTTACTTTTTTGCAGGATTATTTACATCATTCCAAGCTTGCGAGCTCAAATATTGGCAATGGTGCATCAGTGATGAGGCATCCAAGGTATTGTAGAAGGGCAGACCCACTTATTCATCACTAGATATCAACAAAGGATATCTAGCTCATATGGACGTGGTAGAAAATGAAGCTCATACACCCAAAACTGTGCAAAGACAATGTCAAAACTAAAGGAAATAAGTAATCAAGAAATGGACAAAGTTTATGGAAAAGGATTTACCAAGACACCTAAGATAAAGCCCTAGATGAACTGATGGCTTTTTTCATGCAAAGCGCCATTTCAAGCTCCTGTACATCCAGCTTAATGAAGAGTAACACTAGTTCCAAGAATCGATGCCCTCAATCTACTTCAGCACAGGCAAAAAGCTCTAGCTCACATTGCCATTAGCATTTGCAAATAATGTGGTCCTTAACAAATATAAGATAAAGCAGTGAGCATACTAATCTACCTCAGGCTAAGCAGTAGGTATGGCATTAGCCCATTGCTCATACAAATTGGTACATCAGATGCTACCTAAGTGATCCTGAGGCACAAAACCAAGCTAACTCCTCACTTCTTAGAGGGAAAGAGTAAGGAAGCAGTAGCTGGCATTGAACACAATCGCCTAACTAGTACAGGGCACTCCTATGATAAATGCCCAGTCAAATGGAGCAATGGTCAGCTTCTTAAATGACATATAAAAGGTGTGTGTCATATCCATCTACCTATCTAACAAGGCTCTAAGTGCCTAGAGGTCCCTTCAAAAGTCCTTTCTAACTAGATGGTCGATGAAGGTCTGAAATCCAATCACTCGAACCTGATCTTTTACTTGAATAGGCATCAATGAATACCATTGTTGTGGGCCTGATAGAGTGCCTTAGCACTTAAGATGCATCTACAAGAAAAGGTAACATAGGTAAGTACTTAATAAAGCACTGCACATTGATACCAAGGCATAACACATATCTGCACAGACTTAAATTTTAAGCAAAAGTGTCCGTACGGACCACCAACAGGTAAGCATCAAATTATGTCTACATGGACTAAGATTATCCTAATCCGCATGGTCTATCACAAGGTATAAAACCCAACAACACAGAATAGGTAAGAAACACATATATAAAAATCATCACAAAAGGTTCACACAGACCCTACAAACAATAGTCTGCACGAACTCCAAATAGCACCCAATGAGTCTGCATGGACCACCTATCCTATCACATATAAAAAGGCTTAAGACTCTATCATAAATGTTTTGGAAATATTGGCTAAAGGATAGGTCCACATAGACTAAGTGTGCCATAGGCAAACTAAGTTTGCATAGACCTGTCGAACTAGTCAGTGACACACAACAAAGAAGATGAAATAAAAAGCAACCAAAAAAAATGAAGTCAAAAAGGGGAAAAAATGAACTTGAGAGTATATTTTGATGCACGTATGTCCCACCAAGTCAACCAAAATTAGTGTCGGAGTACCAAAGGGGATCCCATTTACCGAAGCTATTTCAGGGCCATTTAATCATCAAAAAGGGCATGAAACCCTCTGAAATAGGCATTGAAATCTCTTCCACCCATAGAAGAGGCAAAAAAGGAGGAGAAATGTAGATTGGCAATAGCAACAGCACTACTAGAGTCTCATCAGTAGTTGCATTAACATTAGCAGAGGAGGATGACGACATAAAAATTGGTGAAAAAGACAATGGTGCAGAGAAAATAGAGAAAAGCCAAACAAAAAGAAAGTAGGCAAAGTGAAATAGAGAGGAGAAAGCCAATGGTTTTCATCTTGTCACGACAAGTCTGCACAGATTTCCTTCAGATGCCTGCACAAACTAGCATTTTAGCCTATTTTTACATTGGCTCATCATCCGCATGACTCATTACCATAGACCCTCAAATAAGTTTGTATAGACTAACTTAGTGGCTTACCCATGTACCTATCTCTAGTCTGCACGCATCATCTATACGAACCCATATGTTGTCTACATGGACTAACTTTAGCCCATACTCTCTCATGTTTGTATGGCCTTTGTTTCTCTGGGTGCCTGAAAATGCGACCTTAAAAAGTCATAAAAACCATCAAACCAATGTCAAAAGAAGGATAAAACTCGAAATTGGATAAAAAATTTCACCCAAACATGAGAATATGAGGAAATTTAGTTTATTAATAAACTATATAGGTCATTTTTTATCAATGATTCAAAATATGGTTTTTTTATCAAATAAACTAATTTTGAACCAATGCTCACCACCATCGATAGCTAATGGGCCAATAAATTTATTTTATTCAGTGAAATAGATTTAATTAATTTCAACTTTAATTTTAGCCAAATCTCACATGATTTTACTTGTATGAACATTTCTCTACCATTTAGAAAATGTTTTCAAAGTTAAAAATGTGTTATTTTAGCTAAAGAACAAAACATGTCAAAAATGGTCAATCTACTTAGTTTGTTTTCAAACTAGTATATTCAGACTTTATTTTCAAATCTTCCTAGTGACATTCAATTGTTTTTAACAAAACATTTTCATTTGACTCAGATGAAATGCTATTTTGTCATTAAAAGTTGCCATCTCATAACTCGATAGGTGGAATCAACCATCAAATCTATCCTAGTTAATATGCTTCTTTAACTAATAAAAGATCAATTTTTGGCAAATCTTGTTTTAAATATCACAATCACAAGAGGATTTCTGAAATCCTAACTCAGTATCCAAACTCAATGCTATTTATCCATAAATGCCGACAGAATTATCTTAAAAAAATGATGGCATCAACCATATTCCTTTAAAAGGAGGAGCACCCCATAACTTCTTCCTTCTATTGGAGATTTTAAAAATCCTTTTCCTTAGCATCCCTCACTTTATGGATAAATTTGAGCCCATCTTTGAAGTATCCTTGAAGAAAAACCTTACAAAAGAAAGGTTTACTTGCTTTAAACATTTACCCCCTTTAATTAAGGAAAAGATATGAGCAAACTATTCTTTGCTTAATATCTTGATTTGTCCAAATGAATTCAGCCACATGCCAATTTGTAAAATTATCTCTTCTTCAAATTCAACTTTAAGTTAGCTCGACCATTAAAATCATATCTTCTCCAAATAATATCATTTGTTGAAATCAACTTTAAGTTAATTTAACATTGATACTATTTTCTAATTCAACTCTATGTTAATTCGATATCACAGAAAGTTTAAAACTATCTTCCTCTTTCTTGGGATTCATCTATATGTTAATCTAAAGACCTATCTTCCTCTTTCTTAGGATTCAACTGTATGTTAATCTAAAAACCTATATTCCTCTTTCTTGGGATTCAACTACATGTTAATCTAAAAACCTATCTTTCTCTTTCTTACGATTCTACTATGCATTAATCTAACAAATATAATATGCCAACCTCATCTTTTCGGATTCAGCTTTATGCCAATTTGAGCAACACTATAAAGATAGCATAGGATTTCATCCATAATTGATAGAAGACATGTACGCCATTACCAATTTATTATATTAAAGAAAAACTAATTTTTACCTCTTTTACAAGATTCATCACAATGCTCAATCTAACACACTTGACTTCGATCTAACAAGTAAATCCAAATCACTCGAGTTTAGCCTAATAAGCAAATTAAAATCACTCAAGTTTAGCTTAACAAGTAAATCCAATCTCTCCGGTTCAACCTAACAAGCAAATCCAAATCTCTCAAGTTCAGCCTAACAAGCAAATCTAATATCTGGGGTTTAGCCTAACAAACAAATCTAATCTCTCGGGTTCAGCCTAACAAGCAAATCCAATCTCTTAGGCTCAGCCTAACAAGCAAATCCAAATCACCCAGGTACAGCTTAACAAGCAAACCCAAATCACTCATTTTAGCCTAAAAAGCAAATCTAATCTCTCGGGTTTAGCCTAACAAGCAAATCCAAATCTCTCGAGTTTAGCCTAACAAGTAAATCCATCCAGTCAAATCTCATCCACCTAAGGTAGGTATTCATATTCGATGTAGCCTCACACTAAGGTGAGTATTCCTTTCTTACTTTTGTTGTGTACTATTTTAATTTATGTATTTTCATATCACGCACTATAGTGAAGGCAACTGTAGATGCCCTACCCTTTTTTAGGCCTATGATGATAACCAGAAATGGGCTTAAAGTAACAATACAAGCCACTTAGAAACTTTATCCACATAGACTAATATGGCATAGGTCTACATGGACATAATGACACAAGGTCCATATCACTCACCTAGATTCTATCAAGCCCAAGGCCTATGATTCACCCAAACAAATCAAAGTTCACATTCGCACAAACTAACTCAAACCTAGCCTAAGACCTAGCCCAAAACCTATGGACTAATGGGAGAACCCACAACTTAAGTCCGCATAGACTTGTCGATAAAAAGCTTCTAAAAGTGGGAGCTTCTTATTTAGACTCTGTCTCCCAATCCTAAAAGGATTCTACCTCTTCTGGACAGGAAAGCTATCCTTTAAAACTATAAATACCCCTTTTGAGTATGAAAAAGGGGAGGCAATTTGAAAAGCCAAAACCTTATTGTCCGAGAGGACTCCAACACAAGATTCACATTATTATACTTTAACCCATACTAAAATTCCATTCTTTCTAAAATCCTACATTCTTCTGTTACTACATAAAAGCTTCTTCATAAGGTAAGATCTGAGGCCTCATACTGTATATACATTATGCATTTATATTTCTTCATGTGGACCCATGATCTCTTATGATTGGTCATAAGTGAGGTGATTCTATGTAATTCCCACATTGATCATATGAGTAGGTTATTGTTATGTACCATTTTGTTGTGTATATTTAACACTTGGCATATTATAATTATTCTGTAAT
>CANXYI010378748.1:0-10606 GCA_948208565.1 Hura crepitans | reverse complement strand
GAATAAGGCTAAAAGTAGTGGAGAAAAGGGTGTACCCACACCCTGGGTATGTGGAATAAGTTAAATTTGATATGTCTTATGTGTATGTTAAATTTGGTGTGTAAATCTTGTATGGAATTGCATAAACTTGGGTGTATGTGTGGTAATTTGGTAAAATTAGGTTATATTAGTGTTTTTGGCATGAAAATAACAAGTACGGTATGTTGATTTGGGGTAAAATGCATGTGTAGTTGCGCGAGTGCATTATGGCAAGTTCATGGTAGGTATAGGTATTATAGCATGTTATGAGTGGAATTAGGGAGCTTAGGATGTATACAAACTAGACCCTAAAAGTGAATTTTGAATAGTGATAGATTTGGCATCAAAATATTATGAAATGGAAGTGAAAGGTACAAGTGTGAAATGAATGTTATAATGGCATGAAATTGGGTATTGTGATATGAGTATGACATATAAGTGAATATAGAAAGGAAATGATGAAAATTGAACTTGATATGTAACACCCCCTACTCATTTCTACCTAAAACAAGCAAGGTGAGTCACTTCTCGCTGAGGTCACCTATCCTAAGATTTCCCTAAGGGCCTTTCATTTCACTTTTGCCTAAGTTTAACAAAACACCTCCTTTTGTCCCATTTGATGATTTATTCCCTAATTACTACCTATTTTGGTTCGTTAAAATTCCTATCAAGTGCTACCAAACATTTATGAAAAGGTTACTAACCCAACTTAAACCTGTAAAGAAAAACACTTCTAAATCATCTTCCTTCCTTATTCCTCCTTTGGACCCTCTGGTCCTCCAGACAATAGCCAGCGACACAATATCACAACCAATGTCACAAGTCACAGGGTCGTAGACCCATCAGCACACACATATACAAAACTAGGCATTCATTAATATAAACATAGTCACATATACATGCAGTTTATATTTCAACTATATACACATCTCATACTACCCACACTAGCCTATATACATGAGTGCATTCATATACATAACTCAAAAAGGTATAATAAAAATACTAAAGACTTCTAGTAGTTACACTGGTGCTGGTGTCTGATGCTGCTCTATACTTTGTTTATCGCCTATGCATCGGAACACCAACACGCTGAGTACAATACTCAGTGGTGGAATAAAACAATTATATTATGTCATATCATGCAACATGCAACATGTTATGTTCTATACCCAGTAAGTCATCTTGACATCCTAAGTTCAGTTATGCATTTAAGTTGGCTTACTTACATAATTTTTTCCATTAGTTACCCATTCTTGTATTCTTTATTATCATTTTATAGGCCCATGGACAGACTACACTTTAAGACACTAGATAGCAGGATGATTCCTATGCAGTGGCCTACTTTTAGGACTTAGGTAGCTATACCTACCTTGCTCGGCACTTAAGGACCCGTCCAAAGACCACTCCCAATACCTGACTAGCAGATCACACAAATCAGTACACAAGGGTGGATACTTAAGAACCTATCCATAGACCACTCCCGATATCCATAATCACATCAATCACTATGTAGAGTACATTATATAATCTCAGTGGCTGCACCCACCATAAACAATAAAGGCAGTGGGTCCCAAAAGGACCGACTACCTAGCAGCTGCTTTATCCCTTATTTAACCGGTCAACCTATCCAGTAGGCATCTAATTGATGGGCCATTACCTAATTTAGACCATATTGATGATTATTTTATCCCTAAGTTACATTTTTAGACTTAACTCATATAATTAATTATGACTTTGCCGTGGTTGCAAAAGTCATTATTCATTTGGTCAGTTTTTGCAACTAACACTATTCATTTGGTCACTTTCTTGTTTTTATGTCTTTCATTACTCATGTCATTCAAGTCAATTCTCAAAGCCTCTTTACCTCATTATTCTCATTTTATGTCCCTATTATGAAATATGCAAATTCACTTAAGTCTTGTTCCCATAATCACACTAACATAAGCCACAATTTTGTGCACATAACATACCAAATTTTTAGGTCATTTTTCCTAGGATTTCTATATTTCATGCACACCCTTTTGTACACCAAATGCATTAAACCCTCACACATGCACACTATGCCCAACATAAGGCACCATTCGGCCACTAAAATTACACACACCTACATACATAATTCCTTGCAAATTTATTCTGTAAGTCACATTAAAATAATGCCAAAGGCATGCTTATAAGCAATTTTTACTCAAACAACATGCACACACCAATGAAATCATTTTTCCATACAATGTAACATACTTAAAAACTCACGCACATGCTAGACATAATATAATTGAGGTATTCCACATACTGAGGGTGTATTCACACCCTTTTCTCCACTTTTTGTCCCTTGTATGGCTTGCTCTATCACACTTGAAGTATCACCTCCTAACATACACCAAAAATACCTTATAAAAATCCTAAAAATTCAATTATAACTAAATTTCAAATTCTAAAACTATAGTTCTTAAAATTGCCTAAATTAACTATATAAAAAAAAATAGGATTAAAGCACTTTAGCTTACTTTGTGCACTATTCACTCAAGTGGTGAATTATGCAAATTTGACCCTCTTTCTTGAAATTCTTACTAGAATTGAGATGTAGGAATGATGGAGGCTCTAATTTTATTAATTTTAGGTGGAATTGTGTAAGATTTTAGAGAGAGAAAACATTAAAAATGGTGGGTTCTTCTTCTTATTACCGTTGGCCATGGAAGAGTTGTAGGGAAGATGATAACTTTAACTTGTATGGGCTCTATACATGTGTTTAATAAGTCATGTGGGCTAGGCTAGATCCATCAAATTGGGCCTAATGGGCCCCCATTTCTTTTTGCACACATTATATTACTTTTTGCTTATAAAATTCAGAAAATATTCTCTGTATGTCCAAAAATTCCTATTTCAATTTTAAAATTCCTCGATTAGTGGGACTAAGGCCCACATAAAATTTTAGGTCAAAATTTCACGTTAGAATTTTTGGTACTATTCACGTTAGAATAAAATATTCAAAAAAATATCTATTGACCTCAGAAAATTATTATTCTTTCTCCATCATACTCAATGGAATTTTTGACATTCAGAGTATGATATTTTTGAGACCATCCGGGCACATTCCCAGGGTAGTCTTGGCTCGACCTCATTTCATCTCCATAAATAGTAGTTCTTGACCTATTATGAATTATTGGTTCTGCTAAAATTTTTAATTCATTCGTTTTTCTTATTTTAGGCCTGTCAAAGTTTTATGGCCAAAATGCCAGTCATCGGACTCAAAATGACAACTTGCACCACGGGGAAGCATCACTCGAGCCAACCGGTACTGTTCATAAGACTTTGACTGTCGGGTGTTATATGATATGGGTTGGAATTGGTACGGTACAAAATACCAAAATGACCAAATGAATAGTGTCAGTTGCGAAAACTAACCAAATAAATAGTAACTTTGCGATCGTGGCAAAGTTATGGAATTTTTGTGCGTCATTTGTCTTAAAACGTAGCCTAAGGGTAAAACTGGACTTGAGAACCAAAAATACTAATGTTAACAGTCCAAATTAGGTATTGACCTATCAATTAGACACCCACTGGATGGGTTGACCGATGAACTAGGGAGTTAGCACTTGTTAGGTAGCTTGGTCCTTCTAGGGCCATTGCTATGTGTTGGTTGTGGCGAGTGCAGCCGCTGAGATTCTGACATAAACCCTGCACCGTAAGGTATTGGGAGGTCCACTTAGGAGGATTCTTGCTACCAATTCGTTTATTTGTGGGTATTGGGAGGTCCTACGGGGTTGATCCCTACTATTCACCCTTAGTGATGCTGATATGATTTACAGATATTAGGAGGTCTACGAACTGATCCTTGTTATATGCTATTCCGGTATTATGAAGTCTACGGACTGATCCCTGCTATCGAACGAGGTAGGTGTAGCTACTTAGATCCTAAAAGTGGGCCACTGCATAGGATAGTCCTACTATTCAGTGTTTTAAAGAGTTGTTTGTCTATTAGAGGCCTTTAATAATAATAAATCGGACTGACAATATATTCGAATAACATAATTTAAAAGTACACTGAACTTAGAAGAGTTAGGATGAACATGAGTATACACTGAATGTTGCATGTTGCTTGTATGTATGATCAACATATTTCATTTGGCTTATTCCACCACTGAGTGTCATACTCAGCGTGTCGATGTTTTGATGCAAAGGCTGTAGCTCGAGAGATGATCAGCACTAGACAACCCTAGTGTAGCTGTCTTCAAGTCTTTTAGTTTTTTTTATTTTTCCTTCTGAGTTTTGTATAGACGCACTCATGTATATTGAGATGTTGCAGGTTATGAGATGTTTGTACAAATGAAACTAATAAACTGAAATATATGTACAATTTTACATGTTAATGAAAATTTGTTTATGCATGCTTATGTGCTAATGGGTCTATGACCCTATGATCTGTGATATATGTATGCTGTTGATGATTGACTGTGATCTAGAGGACTAGAGGGTCTAGGAGTGGGATGTGGTTGAAGAATGAGATTAGAAGTGTTTTTCTCTGTAGGTTTATTTGGGTTTAGTTACTCAGGTAGCTTTTATGCTGCCCGATTTTCTGTAATTGTCTGATAGGGTTAAATTAGAGTTTTAACGGATTAAAATAGGCAGTAATGATAGGATAATTAATCAAAAATGGCATAAGGGTATGTTTAGTTAACATTAGACAAACTTGGGTAAAAGTTAAACGAAAGGCCCCTGGGGAAATGCAAGGATAGGTGACCTCAGTGGGAAGTGGTACACCTTACCTGTTTCAGGTAGAAATGGGTAGGGAGTAGAAATGGGTAGGGAGTGTTACATTTAGTAGTATCAGAGCAGGTTTAAGCATTCTTTGTCATCTTATGTATGAGTCTAGGGTTTTGTTTTGAGTCAAGCTATACTGTCTGATGCTAATAATTATATTTGATACAATAAACACGATGAGTGAGCGGACCCTACCTAAGAGAGGGGAAAAGGTGGTTAGTTATGCACCTACGATGATATATGGACCAGAGGTGAGTGCAGCCACTCTAGAGCCAAGTGATGCTGCCCACCTGCTGTCACCTCAACCTCAATCTCAACCTCAACCTCAAGCTTCACCTGTGTTGCTGCAGTAGATTGTAGATTTGCTAAGAAATATTAAAGCACTAGCACCAGCACCAACTCTAGTGCCAATAGTTGTGACTACTCCTCTACCTCCACTAGCTCCTCTAGTCTCATAGAGAGAGGGTCAGAAAGATGAGAGCTATGGATTTCCTTGGTTCTAGGGAGGATGATGCAGCAAAGGCTAAGTATTGGTTAGAAAGGACCACTAGAATATTGGAGGAATTAGAGTGTCCTGAGGGAGAATACTTGAGATGTGCTACATCTCTACTTCAAGAGGAAGCTTATCACTGGTGGGATAGACTGAAGAGGAGAAGAATAGCTATTGAGTTGACTTGGGACTTCTTTCTGAAGGAGTTCAAGAAGTGGTATATCCCCGACTCTTACAGAGATAAGAAGAGATAAGAGTTCTTCGACCTGAAGTAGGGTAGGAGGTCGATTTCGGAGTACAAAAAGGATTTCAACCATCTGAGTTGGTATGCAGCTGAGTTCTTACTAGATGATGAAGAGAAATGGAAGAGGTTCAAAAAAGACCTCAATGTAGAGATAAGAATGCAAATCTCAACCTCGAAGATCCGAGATTTCTTTGAGTTAGTTGTAGCAGCTTATGATATGGAAGAGATGCTACAAGAAAAGAGAGAATTATTTTAGAGGAAGAGGCCTTTCATAGCAAGCTAGACCAGTTCAGCTCTAGGTGGGAGCAAGAAGCCAAGGGACTTTCAGTAGGGTTAGTAGTCTTAGAGGTAGTAGGGCCAGCAGTCGCAGAGGCAGGCCTCTTCACAGAGGACTGGTCAGGGGTACTCTTTTAGACCTCGACCACCTCCATCACAACAAGCTTCCAGTGCACCCATATCTACTACTAGGAGTGCACCACTAACGTGTGAGAGCTGCTAGAGGAAGCATTGGGGCTAGTGTTGGCAATACAAGAGAGGTGAATGTTTTATTTGTGGAGCTCGATACTATTACTAGAAGGAATGCCCTCAGAGGCCAGCAGGCTGTTCAGACATAGGCCTCAGTTGCAACTACAGTTGGTAGACCTCTAAGACCACTGAGATAGGAGCAGGCTACCACTAGCTAGAGGGGCAGAGTTAAAGCGAGAGCTCTAGCACAGCAGTATGCCATCCATTCCTAAGAGGAAGCGGAGACTTCGGACATCATAGCTAGTACATTTTCTTTACTGGATGCTTCTGTACTACCTTTGATAGATCGTAGATCCACACACTAGTATATATGCACTACACAAACACGAGATAGGGGACTTGAACTAGAACCTGTAGATCTAGATATTCAAGTGAGCAACCCTATAGGTTAGAGTGTGATAGTGAACACTATGTATAGACACTGTCCTCTAATGATACATAATCAAACCTTCCTAGTAGATCTAATAGAGTTACCCTTCCATGAGTTTGATGTCATACTGGGTATGGATTCGCTATCAGAGCACTGAGCAGTTATTGAATGTGAGAAGAAGAGGTTGAGTCTTCAGACCCCAGATGGGCATGAGGTGACTGTTGTGGGTAACAGAGACTCCTTGCATAATGTGATTTCTGCTAGAACAGCTAGGAGACTCATCCGAAAGGGATATGAAGCTTTCTTTGCCACTATCATAGATATTAGTGTTCAAACCCTAGCTTGGATCAGATACCTATTATGTCTAATTTCCCTAACGTGTTTCTAGAGGAGTTACCAGGATTGCCACCACATTGAGAGTTAGATTTTAAGATTGAGACTTATCCTGGTGTGAACCCAGTCTCAATTACTCCTTATAGGATGGCCCTAGCAGAACTAAAGGAATTGAAAGTGCAGTTACAGGAGTTATTAGATAAAGGCTTCATCAGGCTTAATGTTTCCCTTTAGAGAGATCTTGTGTTATTTGTGAAGAAGAAAGATGGATCACTCTGGTTATGTATCGATTATAGGCAGCTGAACAAGGTGATAGTTAAGAATAAGTATCTATTGCCTAGGTTTGATGATCTCTTTGATCAGTTATGGGATGCCAATGTTTTCTCTAAGATTGATTTAAGGTCAAGGTACCATTAGCTATAGATCAAGGAAGGTGATATCTCTAAGACTACCTTCAGAAAATGTTATGGCATTAAGAGTTCTTAATGATGCCATTTGGGTTCACTAATACCCTGGCAGCCTTTATGGACTTGATAAATAGAATCTTCAAGACATACTTGGATCAGTTCATAGTTGTATTCATTGATGACATTTTGGTGTATTCCAAAAACTGGGAGGAACATGAATAGCACCTCTGGGTTGTGTTGCAGACATTGAGAGAGATGCAGTTGTACGCCAAGTTAAGTAAGTGTGAGTTTTGGTTAGAAAAAGTAGCTTTCTTAGGTCACATTACTTCAGCTAAAGGTATCAGGGTGGACTTGAGCAAGGTGACAGCAATGTTGGATTGGAATCCTCTTAGGAATGTGACTGAGATCCGAAGCTTCCTAGGATTGGCAGGTTATTACCAGAGATTCATGAAAGGTTTCTTGATGATTGCTACTCCACTAACAAGATTGATAAGAAAAGATGTGAAGTTTATGTGGGATAACAAGTGCCAAGCTACTTTGATAGATTGAAGTGGATGTTGATAGAAGCTCTTATCCTGACTCAGCCAGAATAGGGTAAGGAGTTTATGACCTATAGTGACGCTTCACACAACGGACTTGGTTGTGTGTTGATGCAGAAAGGAAAGGTCATTGCATATGCCTCCAGACAGTTAAAGACTTATGGGAGGAATTACCCTATGCATTATTTAGAACTTGTTACGATTGTCTTTGCATTGAAAGTGTGGAGACATTACTTGTATGGAGAGAGATGTTACATCTATATGAACCATAAAAGCTTGAAGTATTTGCCTACCCAAAAGGAGTTAAATCTGAGACAACAATAGTGGATGGAGTTGATCAAGGATTATAACTGCTTGATTGACTATCATCTAAAAAAGGCGAATGTAGTTACAGATGCTTTGAGCTAGAAGATGATAGCTACCTTGAAGTTGATGCATGCTAGAGTGGAATACACAATAGAAGGTGTAGTATTAGCTAAATTACAAGTCAAAACAGAATTTAGGCAGCAAGTGAAAGAGGCTCAATTGAGAGATACTCACTTAGTATAGACTGTGAGTAAAGTTAAAGAGGGGAAGGCTATAGGCTTTGTGTTGAGTGATGATGGAAGCCTATATTACTAAAATAGGCTATGTGTGCTTGATGTTGATGAATTGAGATTGCAAATTTTGAAAGAAGCTCATGAGGCCCCATACTCTATGCACCCAGGAAGCACGAAGATGTACCTTAGGTTGAAGCCTCATTATTGGTGGCTAAGAATGAAACGTGAGGTAGCCGAGTACGTGGCTCATTGTTTGACATGTTAGTAGGTAAAAGTAGAACACTAAGTTCCTTTTGGATTGCTACACCCGATTGCAATCTCAAAATGGAAATGGGAGAAGATCACCATAGATTTTGTCATAGAATTGCCTATGATAAGAAACAAGTGTGATGCTATTTGGGTGATCGTGGAATGGCTAACAAAGATAGCCTATTTTATACCAGTTAGGATGGATTATTCCTTGGAGAAGTTGGCCAGACTATACATTGACAAGATTGTGAGCTTACATGGAGTGCCAGTAGCCATAATCTCAGATTGAGACCCAAGATTTACTTCCAAGTTTTGGAAAAAGTTATAGGAAGCTTTGGGTACTCGGTTGACCTACAGTACCACATTCCATCCTTAGACAGATAGTCAATCTAAGAGAGTGATACAAGTATTAGAAGATATGCTGAAAAGCTATGCCATTGAGTTTAAAGGCAATTGGGATTAGTCTCTAGCATTAGCAAAATTTGCGTACAACAACAACCACCAGGCTAGCTTAGGCATGGCACCATATGAAGCCTTATATGGTCGCTAATGTAGGACTCCTCTTTGTTGGAGTGAAATAGGAGAAAGCAGGATCATTGGATCTGATTTGATTTAGGATGCTGAAGAGAAAGTCAAGGTTATCAGAGAAAGATTGAAAGCAGCCTCAGATCGACAGAAGTCTTATGCAGACTTAAAAAGATACATTGAGTATGAAGTTGGGGATCGATTGTTCTTAAAAGTATCATCATGGAAGAATGTACTTCAATTTGGGAAGAAGGGCAAGCTTAGTCCAAGATTCATCATACCTTATGAGATCACTAAAAGAGTTAGTCCTTTGGCTTATTGACTTGCCTTGCCACCTAATTTGTAGCAGATACATGATGTCTTTCATGTATCCATGTTGAGGTGGTACCGATTAGATCCATCCCATGTGATAGCTACTAAGGAAATTCAGGTTTATCAAAACCTGACATACAAGGAAGAACCAGTACAGATTATAGCTAAAGAAGTGAAGCAGTTGAGGAATAAGGTGATTCCCCTTGTAAAGGTGTTATAGAGACACCACAACACAACCGAGGTGATGTGGGAAAGTGAGGAGCAGATGCGGATGCAGTATCCTCACCTTTTTACCTCAAGTAATTTTAAGGACGAAATTTCTTAAGAGGGGAAGAATTGTAATGCCCAATAGTCAAGGCTTTATGAATAGTACCTTTTGGGCCCGAGTGATGTTCCCCGTGGTGTGGGCTATCATTTTGAGTCTGATGACTGGTGTATTGGTCATAAAACTTTGACAAGCCTGAAAATAGGAAAAACAAATGAATTTAAAAATTTAGCAAAACTAATAAATCATTTTGGGTCAAGAACTAATGGATGAGGAGATAAAAAGAGGTCGGGCCGAGATGTGCCCGACTGACTCGAAAATGCCACACCCTGAACCTTAAAAATTCCACTGAGTATGATAGAAGAGGAATTATAATTTTTTGAGGTCGATAGATATTTTTTTTGAATATTTTTATTCTAGCGGGTGAATAGTGCCAAAAAGTCAACTATTGAATTTTTACTTGAAATTTTATGTGGGCCTTAGTTACACTAATCGAGAATTTTTAAAATTAAAATGAGAATTTTTGGAGGTTTAGAGAATTTTCTGTGAATTTCTGAAGCTAAAAGTGACATAAAATGTATATTAACCATTAGATTGCTATGTGGGCCAATCCCATGCAACCAACCCATCATCCTTAAAGGGGTTACACATATGAACCACCTCACATGTGCCTAATTCTTCTTCAACCCCTTGAACCTAAAGAAGCCGATGCCATTCCTCTATTTTCCCCACTAAATTTCTTCATTTCTCTCTCATTTCTCCTCCAAACTTCACACAAAATATAGGAAATTAAACCTCCATCCTCCATACATGTCAATTCCACCAAGAAATTTAAGGAAAAGAGCTTAATTTGGGAGATACACCACTTGGGTGAATAGTGACCAATTAGTGTGTAAGCGTTCCAATTCCATTTTTTATTTTTGATATAGATAGATTAGACCATTCTAAGAATTCTTATAGTTTTAGATTTCAATTTGGAGCTCTAAATTATTTTATGGAATTTTTGAAATGTGAGAATTGTGCATGTTTCGG
>CANXYI010378678.1:0-11899 GCA_948208565.1 Hura crepitans | reverse complement strand
ACATTTTTCCTTGTCATTAGGGAGGTACTCCACTGCATACCAACTCAAGTGATCAAATTCTTTCTCATATTTTGACACCGACTTTCTACCTTGCCTGAGGTCAAAGAACTCCTATCTCTTCTTATCGATGTAGGAGTCTGGTACGTATCTTTTCTTGAATTCTATCTAAAAGAATGTGCAGGTCAGTTTTTCAGTAGTCTTTCCTCTCTTTAGCCTGTTCCACCAATGATAGGCCTCCTCTTGCAATAGCGATGCAGCACACCTCACATAATCAGCTTTTGGATAGTCCAACTCCTCTAAAATCTAGGTGGTCCTTTCCAGCTAATATTCTACCTTGGTCGCATCATTTTCTCTTGCTCCTAGAAAGTCTATGGCTCCTAACTTCATGATCCTCTCTAAATAACTCTTCTATGGAGCCGGAGGAGCGGGTGGAGGTGGAGCAATAACCACCACAGGTACTTGGGCTGGTGTAGGTACAGGTGCTGTAGTTTACCTCAACAAGGTTACAATCTATTGCAGCAATTCTAGTGAAGCCTGTACCTCAGGTACTGGCTGTGGTTAAGGTTGAGGTTGAGGCTGAGGTGGTGGCCATTATCATGCAGTGTCACTAGCCTTAGGAGTGGCCGCACTCCCTTTGGGTCTATATATTGTTGTAGGAGCATAACTCGCCACCTCTTTTTCTTTTTCTTGGGGTGCTCATTCACTCATCGTGTTTTTACTAAAACAAAACAATTAGTCAGAATCAGACAATGTAGCTTAAGTCCAACTAACATCTTAGACTCATGCACTTATGTATAAGATGCCTAGAACCACCTAAACCTGCTCTGATACCACTAAATGTAACACCCCTACCCATTTATATCTAAAATAGGCAAAGATTGTCACTTCCCACTGAGGTCGCCCATCTTAGGATTTTCCTAGGGGTCTTTCATTTAACTTTTACCTAAGGTTGACCAAAGTTGACCAAATACCCCTTCTACCCAAATTTGATCATTTATTTCGTAATTACTGCTTATTTTAGACCGTTAAAATTTCCCTCAAGCATTATTAGACATTCACATAAATTCGGGCAGCCTAACGACTGCCCTAGTTATTAACCCAATTTAGTCTTCTTTTATCTTTCATTCACCTTTCTGGACTTAACTCACCTAATTAATTATGATATTGCCATTGTCACAAAATTTACTATTCATTTGATCAATTTCCACAACTGACACTATTCATTTGATCATTTCTTATTTTTATGCCATCCATTATACATATCATTCAAGCCATTTTCTGAAATCTAATTATCTCATTGTTCTCATGTTCAATCCCTATTTTAAGGTATATAAAGGTTACTTACATTTTATCCACAAAGTCACACAATTTAAGACACAATCTTGGACCTATAATATGCTATAACTTTATGTTATTTTCCTAGGATCTTTATGTCCTATTCATGGCAATTTGGCACACCTAGTGCACTACTTCCCCACACACACACAACATATACATATTATGACCCCATTCGGCCCTTCACACTGCACACATTTGCACACATAATTCTTTGGTCATTTCTTATACAAGTTACCCTAAAATGAGGTTAATTACATGACTACATGCATAATTCATACAAACAACATGCACAAACCCATTATGTTTAACTTCCATACACCAAAATATACACAAACTTACACATTTAATCATGGCATCATGCAATTGAAATATTCCACATACCTTGGGTGTATGAGTACCCTTTTCTCCACCACTTTGTGCTTGAATTTGAGGATTTCTCTCTCCTCCCTTTTCAAGCCCTAACATACATAATTTTAATCTTAGAAAATTCCTCAAAAATCAACCAAAGCTCCAAATTGAATTCTAAAAACATAGGTTTGCTTAGGATTACCTAAACTACCTATACCAAAAATAAAAAAAATGAAATTTAAGCTTGTTTACCTCACCTGAGCACTATTCACTCAAGTGTGATTTCTCTCACTTTTGACCTCCTTTCTTCAACATTTTGGTGAAAATGACATCTAAACTTGATGAAGGTTTTAAATAAATATATTTTTCATGGGATTGGGTGATGAATAGGAGAGAGAAAGCTTGAGAAAATTAGAGAAAATAGTGAGGGAAGTTTCGAGTTTGGTTTCTTTGGGTGGAAGATGATGGTTTGGTTCATGGTTTGGGTTATATTAAGGAGAAATATGAAATATGGGGTGGGTTGGACTAATTTAATTGGGCCAAATGGTCTTTAAACCAATTTTGTGCAATTTATGTCACTTTTTAGGGCAAAAATTCATAAAATATTCTAGAAGCTTCTAAAAATTCCCATTTCTATCCTTAAAATTCTCAATTACAGCCACTAAAGCCCTTACAAAATTTTAGCCCAAAATTCCTTTGGGGGCAAAAATCAATATTCACCCTAGACTAGGTTTAACATTCAAAAATTCATAAAAATATTCCCTGGTTCTCTAAAAATTCTCATTCTAGTTTTAAAATTCCTCAATTAGTGGGATTAAGTTCTATGCAAAATTTTAGGTCAAAATTCCGCTGTTGACTTTTTGGCACTATTTATGATTGAAATAAAATATTCTAAAAAAATACAAGTTGACCTCAGAAAATTCTAATTCCTCTTCCATCATACTCAATGTAATTTTTAAGTTTTAAGGTGTGGTATTTTTGAGACCATCCGAGCGCACTCCCGGGTCTCGAGGCTATCCAGGGCCGGTATCATTTTATATCCAAAAATAATAGTTTTATGACCTAAAATGAATTAATGGTTCAGCTAAAATTTTTAATTCATACATTTTCCCTATTTTTAGGCCTGTGAAAGTTTTATGACTAATATATCAATCATTGGACTTGAAATGACGACCCGCATTATGGGGAACATCACTCGGGCCTGCTCGATACAGTTCATAAGACTTTGATAGTTAGGCGTTACATACCTATTGCAACCAAAGGTCTTATGTCACAAATTTCTAGAATTTAAAATGAACTTACTCAAGGCATGCTTTCAATTTATTAAATTCACATACCTTTTTAAAGTTCCAGCAGCCTTTCTTCCCTAACTTTCTATAGCCTTGTTTTTCTCTCCAAAACTCCACCATCCGCCGCCTTCACTTGAGAATGGCCATATAATTCATGAAGCCCCCAAATGTATGTTCTAAAGTTATTACCAAACAAAGGACTGCATAGGCCAATTAAAGCTAGAAAAAAGAGAAGGAAAAATACACTTACCATCTTGGTTTTCCTCTCCCATGTTAGCTTAGGAGTTTTAAGCCTTCATAAGCTTCCTTCAACAGTTTCATTAAGTATTTGCCTCTTGAAATTCGTAAGCCTATTTTTTACATTTTTATGAGTGTTCTTAGTAATTTTAGGTGAGAAATTATGATAGAAAGGGGATTGAAATTAGTTCCTCCATACTGAAATGGCGTGGACAGCTCAAGGAATGAAATTAAAGGCGAAAGGTGATGGGTGGGTGGAGGTGAGGTGTCACCTTGACAAATCATTAGGGCTCACATGGCCAAGTGTCATTTAAAAATGTAGAGGTCCCTTGGGTCACGCCACACGGCACCCCAGTGCCCCTGAAACTCGATTTTTTTGCTAAAAAGGGGCTACCAACTTCGGAGAATTTTTAAAAATCACTCGAACATCAAAAAATTATGCCCTTTGTTCCTAAAATACTCAATTAGGCCCAATTAGATTCTCATAAAATTTTGCAGCAAAATTCTTTTGGGAAGTAGGCGAACCAAATTATCGAGAATCTTAATTTCTTGATTGAATTTTAAGGAATGTTAAAATTTCACCTGGACGTCTAAAAATTGTCACGTTTGTTTTAAAAATCCTCAAATATCCTCATTTAAGGGCATGAAAAATTTCACGACCAAATGCTTCGGGAGATAGGCTAGCAAAAATTCTCAAAAATTCGCAATTTTGCCGAAATATCGAAATTTCTTAAACATCCTCGAAAAATTAAAATTCCTTCACTATTGGCCTCATTACAATTTTTAACCATCACAATATGATATTTTCATGTTCGTTCAGGCTCATGACGAGTAATTCCTAGCCTGACTCAATTTGAGCCTACGACCTATTAGATTACGACCCAAATTATCTATTAGTTCTGCTAAATTTTTGAATTAAGTCAATTTCACCCTTTTTAAGCCTCTTAAAGTTTAATGGCTAGTATGCCCTGCCTCGAGTCTCATGAAGGTGACTTGACACTCTGGGCACACTTTTTGGGTCTCGAGGTACTATTCATGGGGCCTCGACATATGGGCGTTACAATTCTTTTGCAATTAAAAAAAATTTTTCCCTAAAATTATTTGATATAATTAAATTTAAACAACGAGTTTCCATTTGCTTTTCGAGTTCCTAAGTAACTCTTAGGCATTACCCTTTCCTTATGGTTTACCTCTCTAAAGGTGATGTATTGTCTTTAGGTTGATTTATTTACAACCATTAAATTAGTATGCCATTTGTTCTGAATCATAGGCAATCCCACTATAAATCTTATTATGCCTTTATCTCACTTCCATCTGATATTGATATAAGATGTAACAATCTAGAAGGGATATGATACTTAGGTCCTAACTGCTGACAGGTTGGAGATTAACTCATGTATACATTATTACATTACTTTTGTTTTATATCAAACACTAATAATGTTACTACAAGTCTAAATATCTCCATATATTACCTAGGTACATAGCATAAAAGGCTTCGTATGCCTCCTTTATATCCATAATCTTCAATCCTCTATACTAGATATTTACAACTTACCAAGGTAGTACATATATCCACCTTTACTCTATTTAAATCTAAAAATCTTCCCCTTTTAGTGCTTAAACTATAAATTATTTTTTTCTCTCACAAGGCTCTATCATTATGACACTTAATTACCAATCATTCTTATATTGCCTCATGGGGTATTACTTTATGTCTCTTAATCCTTTCTTATCTGTCCATTTCCATTAACACTGGTGTCTTTCTCTATCTATTCTTACTATTTGACTCCTGTTAAGTCCCTTAACAATTAGGCTACCAATATGTCATGCTCAATTGTTTAGGGTGTATGCAATAGTAGAAAAATATTATGCAATAGATAATGAATCGATATCAATGCCAATATGCAATTCATGTCAAAATGCAATGCCCGGGCTCGATAATGATTGCAATCAAAGAAGGAAAATAGCCCTCATCTTTAAGGACTTCAACAATTGTCTCTATGACCTCAATGTGCTTATATCTCTATTGCTATATTCACTTATACTGATCTCACCAAATATCTTAAATGCCCCACATTTCACTTCCCTATTATCCAACACCTGCATTCTCCACGATCATTTAAAGTATATGTCTTTTATAGCTAGGTTTTCCTTTAATAACCTTGTTAATCTAAGCCCTCATATTTTTCTCTCTCCCAAAGCCTATAACACTCTGTTCATTGAGTTCATACAAAATAGTCAGGTATCAATGAGCCTAGATAATATCATTAAAACTTATAATGTCTGTGTCAGATTCTAAAAGTAGTTTTAAGGAAGTCAACCATTTTACTCCTTAGCTAGTAGTATCTAAATCTCAAATTAGTTGGAAAGAAATATACTAGCACCTCAAGCTAATCACAAAGATCATAAATTCCTAACAAAGTGTGTTTGGTTTCATAGTTACTTTATTTAATCATCTATACTTAATATATAGCTGGGACGGTCTGTCTTTTTCCTTTATAGATAACATGAAGCCCCCAAAGTGATACCCCAAGTCTAACAAACCTTTATCTACTTTGTCCTACAACTACACTATTAATCCTCTTAATTTTGTAAGTGCCATTCCATAGGGAATCATAGGTGCAGGATAAATATTAGAATACACTTTAGTTCCCAAACCTAATTTTCTTGAAGAGGCAATCTTGGCAGCTTTTTAAAAACACATCTAGAATTCTAGACATAATTAGAGTCCATTCAAGATAAAGGGTAGAAGTTCTGATGTCAAAAATATGTATTAGATAAACTTCTCAACCTTTATAGATGATTTCACTTTTTATATCAACTGAGATGAGACTATTCAAAAAGCTTCTCTCACTTACAATTGTCATTTCCTGTCCCTTTGTAGTCTAGAGGGTTAATTTTTTGGAGTTACAATCAATTATTTGTTAATATCAATATAACCCATTTATTCTCTAAGGTAATATCAAATTCAGAAAAAAATATTTCGATAAGGTTAACAGAAACAATCACATGTAGTTCATTAATTAACAAGGTATATGCCTTTGGTGTATGGCCAAATTCTAGTCAACAGAATTTCCAACTTACATGTCTAACCTTACTCATTTAGGTTTTAGTCCCCTACCATGTTTTAGTATAACACAAGCCTAAAAATGGATAAATCTCCAATTTACTAATGCCAAGTTGAAACATCAATTAAATACAACATACTAGTAATAACCACTAGAGCATCTTCTCCTTTGTGAGCCTTGTTAGCTCCATGTCTAATTGAATTGTGGGCTTCCCTCCTGTCCTCAGACCTAATCAGAAGGCTACTATTAAGTGGGTCCCCTTTACCCTATCTTCGTACCCTATTCTATGGTGCAGCTATAGATCCCTATTTACGGGCACCCTCTACCAGTCACTAAGGACACTCTCATCTGTGATGGTCTATAGACCTACAACTAAAACATCCCCCCATTCTTGCCTCCCAATACCAACCCCAATGTCTCCTAGTACAAGTGTTACAACTCGGGGGTGTCTTTTTGATAGCTGTTGATATCTAGATATTGACAGCCCTTCTTGCCTGCCTCTAGAGCAATTTCTCCTGAAATGGTTTCTAGGCCCACTGATGAAGCATTCCACTACTTTTGTCAATCTACATTGCCTTAATGCCTTTTGGTACAATTGCCATAGTTCGGGAAATTATTTTTAGTCACTCCTATTATAACCCTAGGGCTAGTAGAGAGGATCTATGTGTCCCATGCCATTGTTGAATTTGGGCCTTTCTTAGCCTTTTTTCTGGCACTAGGTCCTAAACTAGTCTTGTCTGTTATATATTATCTCTCTTTTAGGGAAGGTTTATTTCTTTCTTGCATTACTTCTCCTATAACACAAACAGTTGACACTAATGCTATCTCATATCTCAACAACACCACAATCTATGGTAACAGCACTGACAGTGTCTGACTCGGTTGCTGTACTATGCCTAAGGAGGTGGCTGATGTACAGCACCACTCAACTAAGCTGCTTCTTATATAATACTAAGCACATAACCTATTACTTCCCTTTTCTATTCACCTTGATTACTAAGAAGAAACCATCACATATTAGCCTCATTGCAGTGTAGCAGTTCAATGAAATCAATCTTAGACATTAGCACTCATGTAAGATACCTAGGAACAAGAAACCTATGCTCTGATACTACTAAATGTGACACCTCTTACCGGATTCTCGAAGGACTCGATAGGCGATGCACTTCCCGATAGGTCACCCATCTTAGGATTGCTCTAAAAGAAATCTCCTTAACACTTAAGGATTGTTCTAAAACTCTATCTAATATAGCTTAGATGCCCAGTCTAATCCTTATATATATTCATACATGGTTTGATAGACAAAGACAAAGCATATATAGACACTTTATTGGTCAAAGAAAAATCGGCCAGCATAATAGCTACTTAGGTGGTATACTAAAATCTTTTTTAGCTAAAAAAAAGGCTTCTATGAGCAACAACCCATAACCTCCACCTTGACCATTCTTATCTCCCAATCAATCATCAGCACACCTTATATAGGTTAAAATAACACACATAGGGCCTCAGGCCCATAAATATCAAAATTACAAGCATGCCTAAAACAAAGAAAACACCTGTTTATTTATAATTGATTTGCTCAAGATACAAACTTTTGTAGTTCTAAGCATGTTGGACATATAACCTACAGCTCTTACATGAGTGCCTACTATATACATCAAACATAAAAATTCAGATCTTTGCTATCTTCGCTACTACACTGCATGTAATACGAGGTTAGACAGCTATCCCAACTTACCTATGCACCAAAACACAGGTACGATGAGTATAAAACTCAGTGGTTAATTTAATATATTAAAAGCATGTTTTATGGAGGCATCCATATGCTTTAATACACTAGCGACATAGGATTTAAGTATATAAAACCCATTTAAAAAATGTTATACTTATTTCATCTACATACATTCCATTAGCCAAGTACTTATAGTTATGCCAGACACATGCAAGCATAAAATAATGGTTTAGGTGTAGTGTGTGAGCAACACGCCAAATGATTGATGCCATTCGGATGCTATGTCATATGTTCTTCAAATTTACCAAAATGCCACTATGATAATTTTATTTAGTTTATTTCTCTAATTTACTCAATCATTCTAGTATTTCTAGGTGCATTGTTTAAAATTATTAAATAGGCCAAACTAGGTAAATTACATTTATAGAAACTGGAACAAGGAGGGAACTGAAAGATGTGCAGTGGCACATATTTTAGTCCCTGACCACATCATCGGCCTAACATAACCTGTAGGGATAAGTTCATAAGAACGTCATAAGGGGAAAAATACTAAGTATCTATGCATTGGGATCAATATGTAGACGTCCCAAGGCAACCGATCATGTCAAACAATTCCTCTGGGTCTACTCAACAGACCAGTGCAGTGGCCTCTTTGGGGACTTTGCTGCTGCACTAGCGTAGTTTGATATGTAGTCAAAATTGCTAGCAACAAAGAGTGTCTGCCCCACTGAATAGTGCAGTGGCTCAATAATGAACCTTGGCTGCTGCACCGGCCCAGTCTGATAAATAAACAGTCTAGCAACTGCTAATCCCTAAGTTGATCGATCAACCCATTAAGTAGGTGTCTAACTAATAGGCCATCTAACTTTCTTTTACATTAATTTATTTATTAATCATTATTTTATAATATTTAATAATGTTTAATAGTCGCTTATGAATTTATTTCCACTATCAAATTTTGACACGGATAGTTATAAGTCCATTTTGGTCCTACCGGACAGTTACGGGTCTGTTTTTCTAAGTCAGTTTAAGTCAACTCTGTAGGCACATTTAAATCCATTATAAGAAAATTTATGTCATGGTTTAAGTCCCATTTATGTCCCAGTTCAAATTCATTTCCATTGTATACATTATCAAGTCCTTTTTTATAGACAGTTATAGGTCATTTCTATTATTTATTAAACATTTACTGGACTGCTACTGGCCTTATTCTAGCATTATTCTCATGCCATTCTCAATAAACATCTCATTTAATTGTAGGCCCAAAACCAAGTCGATTTCTAACTTTTAAGGGAGCCTTAAGGTAGCCTCAAATTCCATTGAAAATAAATGTACAAAAGGTCCCAACTTTTTTTTGGTTCAATTCCATGCCATTTTAATTCTATTTAGGCTAACTTAACCACTTAAGTTCAAGCAATTCTAAACCACAATCTAACTCAATTTAACATAGGTTTTCTTACTATTATTTAACCATTTTTCATGCCATGTATCTCACACATGTATACTTATTTCATCATAAGGTCATGTTCACCATTTCATGCTTAACATGCCATGTCATTTCACACACACTTGCCATGCTACAATATGCTTATTATGCCTTATTTTCCATGCATAAGTCTTGGCCATAAGTGGTTAATGATAACAAAAATGCTTTTGCTCACATTTAATCATACATACAAACATCATGACATGCCATAAGCACATATACATAAACACACACTACATGTCATGCCAACCAAGTCATGTTAAGGCTTACTCATGCCACAAAAATGACCAAACCTCACATTAACTCACTTGTTTTTGCTAATTCCATCACATATGCATATAATCCCCTTCCTAACACACCCTTATCTACCTAATATCCCAAGCCCCACACATCACACATAGATCAAAATCATGTGAATTCATGACACACCACTTACGTCTCAATTTCATGCAAACAACACCAAATCACCACATGTAACTAGCATCCATACTTACATGAACAATTAGTATTTTTACTACTCATTACAACTATTAATTTCATGCTATAAGGCCACCAAAACTTTAAAAAAAAAGGATCAAGGCATGCTAGAATTTATTAACTTCACATAACAATTTAAGAAGCTAAGCCTTTTCATATCTCATGCTGGCACAAAATCCCATTTCCTTTAGCCTTCAAGTTTGAGAATCTCCTTAATGTCCCTCACATTTTCCACTTCAAGAAAAATTGCCTAAATTACACACTTGATTAATTTAGAATTCTGGTTATATAGACATGCTTAGGAGGTAGAAATCCTTTAAGAACCAAAATAAAATCTAAAGGAAATTAACTTACACAAAGATTTAAATCTCAGGCTGCCCATGAGCTTAATTGCTCATTTGTTGATTCCTTATCAGTTCTTAGGCAACTTTTGTACTCCACCATCTTTAAGTGTGAATTTTTCACTTGAGATGCTAATTCTTTATAGCAATTAGAGGAAAATATAAGGTTGGAACAACCATGAAAGGAAAGAAGAAAGCTAGAAAAAACATGGCCAATAAAATAAAGGGAGAAGAAAGAAAAGAAAGGTGGGTAAGGTGTGATAGTGGGCTAAGTGTCCTTTGAATGGAGTGGTCACCTACTATAGCTATTAGATAAATGTTAGGGTGCCTTAGGTCATGACCCACAGCACCTAAATGCCCAAAAACTTGATTTTTTGATAAATAGGGGCTGCTAACTTTAGGGAATTTTTAAGAATCACTTAGACATAAAAAAAAATTTTGTTATTTGTTCCTAAAATCTTCAATTACACCTAATTAGATGCTCATAAAATTTTGTAACAAAATTCCTTCAGGAAGTAAGCGAACTAAATTTTTAGGAATCTCGATTTCTCAATAGAATTTTATGAAATTTTGAAATTTCATTGGGACCTCTAAAAATCATCATGTTTATTTTAAAAATCCTTAAATAGAATCATTTAGAGGCATGCAAAATTTCACAGCCAATTTCCTTTAGAGATAGGCCAGCAAAAATTTTTGGAAAATCGTAATATTTTTTAAAATACCAAAAATTCTCAAACGACCTTAAAAAATTAAAATTCCTTCTCTGTTGGCCTTGTTACAATTTTTTTAACCTTTAAGGTATGATATTTTCATGTCTATTCGGGCTCATCCCAGGTCATTCTTATCCCAACTTAATATAAGCCTATGGCCCATTAGATTACGACCTAAAATAATTTATTGGTTCTGCTAAATTTTTAAATTAAGTCATTTTCACCCTTTTTGAGCCTCATGAAGTTTAATGGCTAGTATGCCCTGCCTCGAGCCTTGTGAAGGTGAGCCAGCATGCTGGGAACACTTTTTGATTCTTGGGGTACTATTCTCAGAGCCTCGACATATGAGCATTACAATTTTTCCCCTTTTAAGAAATTTCATCCCCGAAATTACTTGACATAATTAGATGTAAACATCAAGTTTCCATTGGCTTTTTGAGTTCTTATGTAACTTTTAGGCATTACCCCTTTCTTATGGTTTACTTGTCCGAAGGTGATATATTGTCTGTAAGTTGATTTATCTACAACCCCTAAATTAGTATGTCATTTGTTCTGAGTCATAGGAAATCCCACTATAAATCTTCTTATGCCTTTTCTTACTTTAATATGATATTGATACAAGATGCAACAATGTAAAATAAGTTAATACTCAAGTTTTAACTGTTAACAGGTTAGACATTCAATCATGCATACATTACATTACTTTTTATATCTAACACTAATAGTTTTGTTGCAAGTCTAAATATCTTCTCATATTACCTAGGTACATAGCATAAGGGGCTTTGCATGCCTTTTTCATATCCATAATCTTCAATCATCTATACTAGATATTTACAAGTTACTAAGGGTAGTACATATATCCACCTTTAC
>CANXYI010378677.1:0-12835 GCA_948208565.1 Hura crepitans | reverse complement strand
TTATAAGAATTAATGTTATATTTATATATAATAAGTTATAATTAAATAATTAATTCAAGTATGCATCATTATAAATAAATGTGTTTATATGAATTATGCAAAGATATGTGGTATTAATAATTAATATATGAGTTAAAAGATATGTGGGATAATAATAATAATAATAATAATAATAATAATAATAATAATAATAATAATAATAATAATAATAATAATAATAATAATTTAAGATAGTTAAGGGAATGGAAAATATTTCTATGAATATAATACCAAGATATGGAATTAATTGAGTAGATGAATATTTATGTTAATATTTGCATATATGGATTAAATAAATAAGTATTTTAAAAATCATATGTGTATGCATACAAGTACATATATATAAAGGAAATTAATACATAAAAATAGTATTAGATTAAAATATAATTGGCAATTGTTAAAAATGGAATTTATTGAATAATGAAATTAAGATTAAAGTAATAATAGAAGATAGTTAATAGGAAATTGTTGAATAATTAAAATAATGATTGAGGGTAATATGCAAACTTTATCTTAGATAATTTTAGTGGCATTGCTTAAATAAAAATTATTAATATATTGTTTCTGATTAATAAAAAAAATAAGGGATGATAAATTTGTATTGTATAAGTTAAAAGGTGGCCATGTATATTAAGAGTGCATAGTGTGTGGAAGTGATCATTTTTTATATGAAAGTATGACATGTTACAAGTGAATGCATATGAATGTTTTAGACATGAGAATGCAATTAAATGTGATAATAATGATGACATGAAAATATGGAAATTGTGACACCTCCTACCGAATTACTGAAAAAATCCGATAGGTGATGCACTTCCACTAGGTCACCCATCTTAGAATTTCTCTAAAGGTAAACTCCTTAACACTTATGGATTGTTCTAGAACTCTATCAGGTATTGCTTAGATATCCAGTCTAATCCTTAAGCATGTTCATATATGGTCTAATAGACTTAGAAAACCTATTTACAGACACTTTATAAGTTACAAAAAAATGGGTAGCACAACAGCTACCTAAGTGACATACCAAAAATTTTCACCTGTTAAAAGCACTTCTATAGAGAATCACTCCATTTAACCTTTATCTGGACCCTTTTGGTCCACTAGTCAATATCAGCACACATCAAACATATATCATAATCACATATAGATAAGGCCTCAGGCCCACAGTTATCAAAACCTTAAACAACCCAAACAAACAAAACACTTGTTTATATACATAACATTTATGTTTTATTTACAGACACAGTAGCTTTAAGCATGCTAACCAATACCTATAAAATTTACATGAGTGCCACTACTAAAAAAACAACTCTATTTACCCTTCAACACTTGTATTGGTACACTGCATGATCACCGAGGCTAGTATGCTTGTCCTTGTTACCTATAGACCACAAACACAAGTACATTAAGTATAAAAGTCAGTGGTGAATTTAAACATTTAAAACATGCCACATGCATTAAAACACACAAGTAAACATAGAATAATAGTTTAAATGTAGTGTGTGGGTGGTATGCCAAGTGACTAATACCATTGAGATGATATGCCATGTTTACTTCAAAATTACCAAAATGACACTGTGTTTTATTTATCCAATTTATCATCAATCATTCTTGACTTGTATTTTATTTTACTTGAATTCCACTTCATAGGCCTTACTAAATAGACAACACTTGTAGACATTAGACTAAGAGGGAATTGAAAAAGTGTGCAGTGGCCTATATTTTGGACCCAAATCGCTACACTAGCCTGACACAACTAAAGGGATCAGTTCATAGGAACCTCCTAATGGAAAAAATAATGAGCAACTATGCATAAGGATCAGTCTGTAGAGCTCCCAATGGTAGCTTATTATATTAAATTATTCATTTGGTCTGCCCAATAGACTAGTGTAATGGCCAGTTTGCGGACCTTTACCGCTGCATCGGCATAGTCTAATATGCAGAGAAAAATGCTAGCAATATAGTGGTCTACCCCGTAGACTAGTGTAGTGGCTTAATTATGAACCTCGACCACTACACCAGCCTAATATGATAAATAGATAGCCTAACAGCTACTAATCCCTAAGTTGACCAGTCAATCCATCTAGTGGGTTTCTAGTTAATAGGCCATCTGACTTTCTTTTAAGTTTATTTCTTTACTAATCATCTTCTTATAATATTCCTAGTCGAAAATAAATAGTTATGATTTTTATCAAATAGTCAATTTTTGTCCTGGACAGTTACAGGTCATTTTTAGCTTTACTGAATAATTACAGATCAATTTTCTAAAACATTTTAAAGCAATTTCATAGGAATAATTAAAGGCATATTAAATTTAGCCTAGTCACTTATTTTGGCTCAATTATACACCTAAGAAGCAGTCATTTTAGACATAGTCCCAAAATTTATTTTAACGAGACAGTTATAAGTCAATTCCCAGTTTTGCAATGGCCATTTTAGAATCATTTTGGGTCTTTTTCAAGCCATTTTCCAATGCCACCAGCACTCATTATCATGCACTTTTATAGGCCTAAAGCCAATCTCAAATATATATCTCAAATAGCCATAAAAGTGGCTTCCATACCATTTTACATAAACATTACAAGTTTGGTAAATTTAAGGTATTATTTTCATGCCAAAACTAGTCCATTTAAGGTTACATTTATTAAGTTATCACAAGCTAACTTCAATCTCATTCTTTAAAACTTTTCTAACCTTAAAAAGGTATCCCATATTACATTCATATCATGCCTTATTATTCATGCTTATTCACCTAGATCATGTCATATAAACCTTACCAAATGTGTTATGCCATGTTACACACATACATGTTATGCCTTACCTCATTTTCATGTCATTTATCCTTGGATATCTCTCAACCAATGCCTCTAAATGGCTATGTACATGCTTTCAAGCACACATACACATACTTTAACATCACATAAGCAAGCTTACACACACATAATGCCATCGCCATGTAAATTAGGCCATTGTACCCCTTTAACATGCCTCGGCCACACCAAGCACATACAAAAGCTTTATTCATCAAGTTCTTCACCTACACCTAAAGTGCCATCAATAACAAGTTCATTGCCACATAATTTGCCATGGTAACTAACCATATCCCTAGCCTACTTGCCAAACAACCTCTTGGCCAAAAGAGGCCTAATGCCCACACTCCACATTTCCACCACCTACTACCACAAATCATGCATTTTTATGCCAAATACACTAGAATCCATGCCAAAGTCACCTTAACATGTCATACACACACATACACCCCCTTGTACAAACCTCTCAACCAAATAGGGAAACTCATCTTCCATTCACTCTTTTCATCAATTCACTATTATAATAATTCATTCTACATACAACTAACACAAACACAAGCCTAATTTATTAACTCACATGCACTAGCCATATTTTCCACTATTTCCATACAAGGTTGCTAAGCCTATTACATTTGAATTCTAATATATATGAATTGAATGCCTTAAATTCACATACCTTGTTACTAAAGGAGAAGAGTTCTTCACTTTAAGCTTCAAAGAGACCAAAACAAACCTTAATATCCCTTTTCTTCCATTCATGCCATCCCCCTTTCAAAATTTCTTGAAAAATCATATGCATCTCTAAATCAAATTCCAAGCACATAAGAATTTTTATAATCACCAAACCCTTTAGGAAATAAGAAAAAGGGCTAAATTACTTACACAAAAAAAGTTGCCCTTATAGCCCCTTTTGATGAACATTTGCTACAACTTGAATTTTCTTGAAATTTAGGGACTCCTATGGCCTCCAATGCCTTTACAAAATCAATTCACAACATAATTAGAGGATTTTTTTTATGGTAATTGGTAAGGGAAAGCTGATAAGAATAAGGAAAAAATGATGGATATTGGTTGAAAATGCCATTGGGACAAAGAGATGAGGAAAAAGGGAAAATGCGATGGTGGGGGTGAGTGGCCAAATGGACACTTAAGTGTCAACTTGAGACTCATATAATGGGTGAGGTGGCAAGGGTGGGGCCATATGCCACCCAAGCATCCCAAAATAACTAATTTTGGTAGAAACTTTGGGAAATTTTTAAAAATCACACAAACCTCTAAAAATTATTATATTTATTTTAAAAGTCCTTAATTAGTCCTATTCATAGGCTTGTAAAATTTCACTACCAAACTCTATCAATAGGTCAGTTAACCAACTACTTTAATCTACATAAAAAAACAACAAAATTAAGAAAATTTGCAAATGACCTTAAAATTCAAAAATTCTTTCACCAATGGACTCAATAGAATTTTTAACCTTTAGGGTATGGCATTTTCTAGTCTGTCTAGGCACATCTTAGGTAATTCTCAGCCCAACTCTATCTAAGCCTATGACCTACTAGATTATAACCTAAAATAATTTATTGGTTCTGTTAAATCTTTAAATTAAGCCATTTTCATCATTTTATGGCCCCTCAAAGTTTCATGACCAATACCCCTACCTTGGGCCTCATGAAGGTGATTCAGCACTCCAAGAGCACTTTCAGCCTCAGTGATACTGCTCACGAAGCCTCAACTTACAGGCATTACAATTCTTCCCCTTTTAAGAAATTTCATTCTCGAAATTACCTAGAGTGATTAGGTGTGGATACTAAGCCATCATATACTCTTCAGGCTCCCATGTAGCTTCTTCTACATTATGATGCCTTTAGAGGACTTTAACTAAAGGAATGACTTTATTCCTTAACTACTTCACCTCTCTAGCCAATATATGTATTGGTTCTTCTTTATAGCTCAAGTTTGGCTATATTTCAACATCTGTTGTTGGAACTGTATGGGATAGATTTTATTTGTATCACCTTAACATTAAGACGTGAAACACATCATGAATCTATGACAATTCAAATGGAAAAACTAGCCTGTATGCTAGAGGTCCCACTCTTTATTTCATATGGTCCAATGAATCTGAGGCTCAACTTCCCCTTTTTCCAAAATCTAAGGACCTTCTTCTATAGAGACACCTTTAAGAATACTTTCTCAACAACAACATACTCAATATCTCTCCACTTTAGATAAATATAGGATTTTTGCCTATCAGCTACAACCTTCAATCTTTCTTTAACAAGCTTAACATATTACTTTGCATCTCTAATCAGATTAACTCCTGATATCTTGTTCACCCCAATCTCATGCTAGCATAAAGGACTTTTACACCTTCTACCATATAATACTTCATATGGAGCCATGTTCAAACTAGTCAAATAGTTATTTTTGTAGGCAAACTTAGCTAGAGACAATTATTGATCCTAGCTACCTTTAAATTCAATTGCATAGCTATGCAACATATCCTTAAGCACTTGTATCACCCTTTTTTAATTATCCATCTGTCTGAGGGTGAAAAGCTATAGTATAGGTCAATTTAGTGCCTAAGGCTTTATGCAACTTCTTCTAAAACTTGGATGTGAATCGAGGATCTCTATCAGAAATTATTACCACAGGCACACCATGATGTTTGATAATCTCATCAATATACAGTTTAGGCAACTTTTCCAATGAGTAGTCCATTCTCATAGGGATAAAGTGAGTTGTCTTAGTTATTCTATCAACAATCACCCATACAGCATCACATTAGCCTCTGGTCATAGGTAATCCCATTATAAAGTCCATTGTAAGTTTTTCCCACTTCCATTTTGGTATTGCTATAAGATGCAGCAATCTAGAGGGAACTTGATGTTTAGCTTTTACCTATTGGCATGTCAAACATCTTGCCACTTACTCTGCCATATCTCTCTTTATACCCGACCACTAATACTAAGGCTTCAAGTCTAAATACATCTTAGTACTATTAGGGTGCATAGAATAAGGAACTTTAAGTGCCTCCTTTAATATCTATAATTTCAGGTCATCTGTACCAGGCACACATAACCTACCCTATTAATATAGACATCTATCCTCACTTAAGTTAAATCTTGTTGTCTTCCCCTCTTGGAGTTTACTTACTAGCTACATCAGTGACTTAACTCTACCCTGTGCCTCTTTTATATGTTGTTTGAAATCTAGTTCAATCTATTACTCAGCCAACACAACATTTTCCTCAGTGTATTACAATCTAGCATTCATATATCTCAAAGTCACCATGAATTTCTTGCTCAAAGCATCTGCTACCACATTAGCTTTCCCCGAGTGGTAATCTATTAAATAGTCAAAATCCTTAATTAGCTCTAATCACCTTCTCTATCTCATGTTTAATTCTTTCTGAGTTAGAAGGTATTTTTAGACTTATGTGGTTTGTGTAGATGTAACATTTTTCACCATACAAGTAGTGCCTCCAAATTTTCAAAGCAAATAAAATAATAGCTAGCTCAAAGTCATGAGTAGGATAATTCTTCTCATGTGGTTTTAATTGTCTTGAAGCATGGGCTACTACCTTTCCTTTTTGCATCAACACATAACCCAAGCCATTAAGTAAGGCATCACTGTACACCACAAAGTCCTTACTCTATTTAGGTTGAATCAGGATAGGAGCTTCAATCAACTTCTTTATTAGCTTCTCAAAACTAGCCTTGTAATGACTCAAAACTCTTGACTCTCATAAATAGTACTTCCCAAGATGAATAGTGCTTCCTAAAACTCGAGTTGTACTAAGCATACTGAGGGGGAGTATTAATTAATAGAGAATTTTGGGCAATGTTTGAAGCCAATCTAAAGTCGTTTAGATGGTTAAAAACACTAATTATAATTTTATGATAGTGTCTTATGAATAGTGCCATAAGAAAAGCTGAACCATAAAATAAATAAAAAGTTGTTCAAAATAATCTAAAAATGCTACAACCTAAAACTCAAATATTTTGAAAAGACTAGCTGCATTGGAATCAGAATTTTTTGAGTTCAAGAACTATTTTTACCCAATTTTTGAAACTTAAAATGTATTAATTTTTCAAGTCATTATCGTATTTTGGGAGGATTTAAGGCTTGGATTAATGGAATTTTAGGGATAAAAATGGGGGAAAACTGACATTTTTATCAGTTATAAAGAAGGAAAAATTAATTGTGGAAAAAGTATAAATAGGGGAAAATCTTATTTCCTCCCATTTATACCAAACACACAACCACTTTATCCCTTCTCAAAAAAAAAAAAAACTATCCCCTTCTCCTCATTCCTTGATTTTTTCTTCCTCCACAATGCCAGCTATTCCAAAAGCTTACACTTAATTCGAAGAGTGTCCTAAGATGAGTCTGTGGACACTAAAATCATTGAGAATGGTGGAGTATTTTAGGAGAAAAATCGAGAAAATTTCTGAGGTGAATAGTAATATCTTGAGATTTGAGTTTTTCTTTTTTGCTAATTTTATTTTTGATAGGTTCCTAGGGTGTCATGGAGCTTATATTTAGGCTCAAAATAATTTTTTAACTTTTATATTATTTAATATTAATTTTTAATTTTTGTACCCTTTTGTATTCTTAGGTAATAAGTTGACCTAAGCCTCAAGAGGCTAGGAAAAGGCCTAGGCCAAATTTGGGTGTCCCGTACAACCTTCCTTGGTAAGTGTAATCACCTTAATTTGTAAGAAATTACATGAAAAGTGTTATGTGCATTTATATCTATAATAGAAATAAATGTAATTAAACGCCTAAAAATGCAATATATGTTATGAGTAGAAATTTATGATGAATGATATTATGCATGCATGAAATTTGATGATTTGGTCTGTTCATAAGTAATGGTAATGTAAGAATGTTAGTATTAAGCTCATAAATGCAATATGCGAGTTAAAAAATGAGTATGCCATGGTTGTTTGTTGTGTGCCTAAAAATACATGCATATGATTATGCATGATTTGAACATGTGCGATAGATGTAAAGAATAATAGAATGCCATGAAAGGACTTAGTACTTAAGTGTGCAACATTATGCCTACATGAACTGATAAGTGTGCTATTGTGTGTGAATATTTTTGTGAAATAGAAAGTAATGTATGTGTGTTGAATGAGATGTGTTAATATGCTCAAATTGAATTTTAGATATATAATGATGATATATTTGTTATAAATGCATAATGAGGAAATGTATGACCATTTGAATATAAATCTTAGAAAATGCCATGAAATGATTGTTTGAATTGACATTTGGGTTTTGATTAGCATAATGATATTTTCTTATGTTTCAATGCCATTATGCCTAGGAAATGAGTCATACGGGTGTAATGGAATTCAATAAGCCTAAGTTAGGCAAGTGTATATGTATAGGCCATACAAAGGTGTAATGAGGCCAATGGTGATTTTAAGCAAATTAATAGTACAAAAATGAAATTGGTTAATTTGACACATAATGACATGATTATTGATGCCTATATAGTAAGAAAACCTAGTTTGGATAGGTTGTTGATCAACTAGGATTATTGGTGACTTCTAGCACACCTTCGAGTATGAGACTTATGGGTGATTGATTTACATGCCGATGGGCACGAGAGCCTATAGGTCAAAGTTTGTTTACGCATCTATGGATGTGAGAGCCTTCAGGCCTAAGTATACACATTTGAGAATGTGAGAGCCTTTAAGCCTAAGATTATGTAGGGTATGAGAGCCTTTAAGCCTAAGTGTTACGTATCTTCAGATGTGAGAGCCTTCGGGCCTGAGTGATACGTCTCTATGGATGTGAGAGCCTTTGAGCCTAAGTATACATACCTATGGGTACAAGTGCCTTCGAGCCTAAGTAATTCTATTATCCAGTCTTTGTTAGTTGTCTTATTGATATAGGCATAAGTTAAACAAATCAAAATGAGTAAAAAAAATGCATAATTTGGAATTATATGTTAAATGAAAATAATATATGATATATGGACATAAGTGGGCCGAATGACATAACAACTGGTTTCAAGATGTCTGAATATGATTATTATTATTATTATTTATATAGCTATAAATGGTGTAATTACAATTATGATGTGGAAATGGGTCTATGAGTGAACAGGGGCATTTATAACCTGAAAAACATATATGACATTACCCTTTGTAATGTATATTATTGGTATTGTATCTTACATGCTATTTATGATGATGATATGTCATATGTTGTGCATTATAGCCTATAAATGATTATTATATGATGTTTGTGATATTTGGCACGTTTGATATTTTAAAGGCATGATTAATGCATAAAATGTGCATGTTTGCATATAAGACACTAAAATTGCATGCTTGTGATATTATATCTAAAAATGGCTTATGTGTATATATGGGCATGCTAAAACTAACCTTTTTACAACTTAAAGTGATTACACCACTAAGCGAAAGCTTAGTGCATTGCCTGTTTGTGATGCATAAGTAATAAAGCAGCATATTAGAGCTAAAGCTTCTACATATGAGGAGACATGAAGATAATCCCTGTGTAGGTATTTTTGTACTTTTTGTAATAGTGTTTGTGATGTAAATGTAAGAGTTAATAGTTAGTGTGCTCTTGTGATCCTAGAGGGATTGGGTCTGATCTGTATTTTGCAACAAGGTTATTTTGTACTCAAATATGATAACTACTAACTTTGCTTTTCTATTTTTTGCATTCTTGTATGTTGATTAATGAGTTTGCATGTGAGAATGTTGGTTGTGGAGAGCCTATGATTGATTGTGTTTTGTGTTGTGTTTGGAGGGTCAAGGGAACCCATTGAGTTGTATATGAGATTATTGATATTATAGAAGTGTTTTTGCACATGTAAAAATTTGGAAAAATGTCCTAGTATAGCTATTATACTATCTAATTTTTGACACAAAGACCTTAATGTTTACCTCATTATACGTGCTAAAAGATATTTAATGTTTTATTTCATATTTGAGTTAAGAAATGTTTTCTCATGTAAAAGCTTTAAATTTAAAGTGATTTTTGGTTAACAAAACATGATATCATTTTGTATGCATGCGTCCCCTCTTTGAGTCTAGAGTATGGATGGAGCAGAGGGTGCTACACTTAGTGATATCAGAGCATCCAGTTGGGGTTTCCTTTAGACCTATGGGTTATGCAAGAGCACTTTAAGAGTTGTATTGCATTTACATCAAATAATATTACATATGTGGCTCATTATCTATTTCTTTTGCCTATAGGTACAAGATATGAGTAGTAATGCTATGCTTAGTGAAGATGAAGGGGTAGAAAGATATACTCCTTCTACCTTAGGATAAAGGGAGGCACAGCCCGAGTAAGTGACTCCCAGTGGTGCTAGACATGTTATTCCTGGATAGCAAGGTCTACCTACTTGGTTAAAAATGCTACTAGATTCTATCAAGTAAGTGACAATGGCTGCTATGACTGCTACTACTACGGTTACTATTGCACAAGCTATTCCACCTCTAGTGCCAAGAATAATTGGCATTCTAGAGGACTTATATTGAGAGGTTAATCAAGAATGGTGCTAAATTCTTTAAGGGGAAAAAGTTAAATGAGTCTAATAGAGATAAATATTAGTTGGACTAGATGATCTGTATTATGCAGTAGTTGCAATGCCCACAAGATGAGTATGCTGCTTGTGCCACCTCAATGCTATGAAAAGAAGCATTGAAATTGTGAGAAGCAATCACTAAACACAAGAAAACTTTAGATATCACATGGGATTTCTTTTTGAAGGAATTCAAAAGTATGTCACTGAGCACTACCTAAACTAGACATACTAGGAATTCATGGATCTCAAGTAGAGACACAAAACAATCTTTAAGTATGAGAAGGAATTTGCTCACTTGAGCCGATATGCAAAGGTAGTGGTAGTGACAGAAGAAGACTACTATTAAGAAGTTTGAGAAGGCGTTGAACTTAGGTGTCATGCAACAGGTTGCTCTTATGATGATCTAAGACTTTTCAACTTTGGTAGCAGCTTTTCACACTATAGAAATGGTGAATGCGTTGAGATAAAGTGAGAAAGCTTCAAGAAGAAATCTTTTGGACATGGGCAAGGTAGTTCGTGGTATATGCTTGATAAGAAGCATCAAAGTGGTCAATCTAGACATTATTAGGGCAAGCAGTCAGACATAACATAGAGGTCGGGATAGGGGTCTAAAGTATAAACCCAAGCATAGACTCAAACTTCAAGCACTCTTAGATCCACTATAGGTAGTGCTATAACACCTACTTGTGAGAGCTATCTAGGAGACATCTAGGGATATGTTAGAGACTCATACCAAGATCTTGCTGGGTTATGGCTCTAAAGATTATTTTTAGAAAGATTGTTCGGTGAAACCATATCTTTCTTCATAGAAGCAAGATAAGAGAGATACAAGGATCAAAGCTAGGGCTAATCAAAAAGATAAGATAGAGAGTAGAGCTCCAACTAGGTAGTATGCCATAAGAGCTAGAGAAAAGGTAGAGGCCACTGATGTTATAGCAGGTACATTCCATATCTCTAATTTACTTGCTTTAGCATTGATAGATCTCAGGTCCGCACATTCTTATATCTATACTGCACTAGTTTTAGATCGAGGATTAGAATCAGATGACCTTAGCTCTAACATGAAGGTTAGAAATCCTATAGGATAGTATGTTATAGTGAGTAAAGTATATTGAGATTGTCCACTATTAGTTTAAGGACGAGTCTTCTCTATGGATGTCATTGAATTGCCATTCAATGAGTTTGTTATTATCTTAGACATGGACTAGTTGTCTAAGTATCATGATTTGGTGGATTACAAAAAGAAGAGGATTATGTTACAAGTTAGTAATGGGTCAAAAGTGACAGTGTTTGGTGAAAGATCAAATTGCATGACAAATGTTATAATAGCAACTGTGGCTAGAAGAATGATGCAAAAGGGTTGTGAAGCCTATCTTGCTTATGTGATTGACACAACAAAGGAAATGACATCAGTTAGTTAAATTCCTATTATAGCTAAGTTTAGGGATGTTTTCCTAGATAAGTTACTCGATTTGCCACTAGAACGGGAGTTAGAATCTGGGATTGAGGTGATCCTAGGCATATCACTAGTTTCCATAGCTCCATATAAAATGGCTACTATAGAGTTAAAAGAATTAAAGATACAGTTATAGGAGCTTATAAATAAGGGTTTTATATGACTGAGTGTTTCGCCAAGGGGAGCACTAGTTCTATTTGTCAAGAAGAAAGATGGTTGTTTGAGACTTTACATGGATTATAGACAATTAAATAAAGTTACCATCAAAAACAAGTATCCTTTACTACATATCGATGATCTTTTTGATCAGCTTAGAGGGCTAGGTGTTTTCTCTAAGATTGATCTTAGATTTAGGTATTATGAATTGATAGTAAAAGAGGTAGGCATATATAAGATGACTTTCAAGATTAGATATAGTCACTATGAATTTCTAGTGATGCCTTTCGGGTTAACTAATGCACTGGTGGCATTCATAGACCTCATGAATAGAATCTTCAAGCTATTTTTAGACCAATTTGTGGTTGTCTTCATAGATGACATTCTTATATATTCCAAGAGCTGAGAAGAGCATGAGAAGCATCCATGAATGGCTTTATAGATTTTAAGGGATGAAAAACTCTATGCCAAGCTTAGCAAATGTGAGTTTTGGCTAGAGAAAGTGGCATTTTTTAGATATATAGCATCAACCGAAGGTATAAGGGTTGATCTTAGTAAGATTTAGGTAGTAATGGAATGGAAACCATCAAGGAACATGATTGAGATCAAGAGTTTCTTAGGGTTAGCTAGCTATTATAAAAGGTTTATCAATAGGTTTTCCTTAGTTGCAACCCTTATAACACGTCTTCTGAGGAAAGATTTGAGATTTGAATGGGATAGTAAGTGTCAAGAGAGTTTTAACAAACTCAAAAGTAACTTAATAGAGGCTCCAATTTTATTTCAGCTAGTGTC
>CANXYI010378661.1:0-11217 GCA_948208565.1 Hura crepitans | reverse complement strand
CACCCATTAAGGATGGTGCTCTCCAATTTAGCCAACTCTTTTGATTTTCGTAGACGTAAATAGGTTAAGATTGATGTAAACTCTAGGATCTCATGAAAATGAGTTTGGCGATTTATAATTAGTGTTAAATAATGCATGTGTATGTGTTTAATTATTGAGAATAGAAATGTTTAGTTGGTTTTCCCTTTTGGCCGAAATGTATATTCTTGAGGAATTTAAAGTGGTTTCTTGATTTTCTTATGTTTAATATTTTGGATGGGTTTTAAAACTTAAGTTGAGACTTGGGGATTATTTAAATATGAGATTAGATAGATCCTTGCATAAAATGTAGGATTACCTGAAATATGTTAATTTGTAGAACTAGAGGAATTTTTTGTTATTGTTATATTTAGAGTGTGGTTAGATGATCACATAAGTGTTTAATGCATGTAACTTTTTAATGCATGAATTTTATTTTATATTTTTGATAAATGGATGGTAGGCCAAAGTTTATGCGATCTTGGAATAATTTACAATTCTAAGACCCCATGCATAAGGTTGTATATGATTCTAAATAAGCATGTTTTTTGTAGGAGAAGTGTAAAGATTAAGTTTGCTATATGTAATTTGATGTTTGGATGAAACATGTGTGATACAAGTTTTTAGCATGGTTGATTTTTCTTAGTGATATCTTATTTATATTTGAACAAGTGATTATCATGAGATTCACATACATGTCAAGAATGTGTAATAATTACCTAATTATGAACACTTGAATATATGATATTATGGTAAGTAAGAATAAGTAAGTATATAATTACTCTTACATGACTATATATATTTGGGGTGCCTAAGGTCATGGCATTAAAAATGAATGAGCCTATGTAAATGAAATCTTGACTTAATATATTTTGGAATAGTCTTGATGGCTCATTAAAAATGTGGCATGATTAAGGTATGCCAATATGCTATGCATACGAAAAGTATTATATGTACAAGAAAATGATAAAATGAATTTATAAATAAAGATGTAATCCATTTCTACCTAGGATGTATAGAGGCCTACAAGATAGTATTGCATAGCGAATAGTACTAGGGCCGTGAATAGTGCTTCTTAAAAACTTAATGGCAATAACCTAATCGAATAATAGTATTATTCACAAGATAATTTTAGGTATAATTTGGAGTAAAAATAGATATAAATAGTAGGTTAAAATGGAAAATAAGATTTAGATCCCATCCAAAATGAAACCTTTTAGGATTGAACCAAAAATTCATAAAAGTTGCTCAGAAAAATTCAAAACTTGCACATGCTGATAATAAAATAATCCAAAGAATGTGAAAATCATATGACCCTAATTTTTATAACATGGGAACCCATAAAAATAAATTAGTCAAATTAATTAGTAAAAATGACAAAAAATATATATATAAAGTTAAATATATTTTTATGTGATTTTTAGTAGGAAGAGATTTCCACCACTAGATTCAATAGGAAAGGGGAAATCATAGTCCTCTAAACTTAAAGAATAATTATAACTTATTAATAAGAATTAAAAGATATTTTATTATAAAAGTTAAAATTAATCATGGCCATTAATCTATAAATGTAAATAAAGAAACTGAAATAAACTAAAAGGGAAAAATAAAAGGAAAAACCTCATCTTCTTATTTCCACTAAGAAAGCCGAAACTACCTTCCCTCTCCTTGCCTATTTGTCTTTCTCATTTCATCTCACATAACCCTAAATTTTAGCTTAGGCCAAAACACATCAAAGCTTTAAATAATTTCAAGGAAGACTTAAAGGAAATTAGAGGAAAGAAAGGAAAAAGGTTGATGTAACTAGTGACTACATATGAAATAGGTGAGTTACATTTGATTTAAATTATATAATTAGCTTATGTAGACTTTTAATTACATAAATAATTAATTAATTATAGATTATATATGATAATCGACTTTAATTTTTTTCTTAAAAAGTAAGAGGAGGAAGAAAGGAGAGTAGATAAAAGAAAAGGGGTTTTGAAGGAATATAAGTGAAATTCAACAAGCAAACTCAAAGTAAGAAGGAAGAACTAGTATATTGGTATGTGTATTCATTATTTATGAAATTTAAAGGTTATTTTTACATTATGGAAGTTTCTTAATTAACTTGATTTTTATTTGAGATTAATGTATAGAATTGGAAATGTAGCATAAGAAATCATATTACAATGTTTTAATTGATGAAAAAGATGGGTAAAGTACAACTTCCCCAATTTGCTAAAATATGCTAGTTAAAGAAATAATGGATGTTTTAATCTTAATTATGTACATGAGATAATCACTAAGTATAATAAGATAATTAAATTGATGTAGTAAACTAAAGGAATTAAATAGACATTTGAAACTTAAACTGATGGGTGTCAAATCAATAAAAAATAATTTCCTACTCTTTAAACACAAATGAATTGTAAATAGGGTAAGCAGGATCGAATCTGCAAAGACTCTTTTAATTTAACTCTTTCAAATAACCAAGAAAAATAGTCAAAATAATTAAATAGGGATTTTATGTGACTGGAAATTGAAGTAACAATTCAAATTAAATAAATGATGAAAAATTAAATGGAAGAATCAATAGATAGAAACCTAGCACAAGGATTAATTTCAATTTTATTCTCAGGATTAATCAAGACACAAAAGATAATCAATTTATTATTTCAGCCAACTAGTTATAGTTGTTGAATACCATTTAACAATTAATTCCTCTTTAAGAATAGATTAATTATGAAAACTCACTAATTAATCCTCAATTAGTCAAGGTAGTCCGAGAACATCGTCATAGGATTTAACCCATTAAAAGCATTAAAAATTAGAGGAACCCGATTCTAACTAATAAACTTGACAACGCAGTTTATTATAATTAGATTGTATACTCTCACAACATAGTTTGTCGGTTCGTTGCCACTAAAATTAGATTTATCAAGCAATTATCTTTTCAAAAATATGAATAGCAGTCACTATTAAACTAATCATACAATTGGCCAGATTGTAAAATTAATAAAGTAGCAATGTAAATATATAACAGAAAATACAAAAAAACTGACATAATAAAGAGCGAAGAAGAAACTGACTAGATCTCATAATCCTTGTTGGACATAAACTTTAATAACCCTTTGCTAAAATAAATAAATTAGCCACACATGTTTTTGAAAAATCCAATAGAAAAATATTCAAAATGTTTGTTCCCTCAAAATCTATCCTTATGTTCTCCTTTTTCAGAGATTAAAAATGGGCAGAAAGAATCCTTAAAGAAAATAAATTCAGTCCTAAAATCTCTCTAAGAGATCAGGTAAGATGGAAAATAGGAATTTAAATATTCTTTGAAATTATCCTAATTAAGGAAAGATCAATTCCTATAAAATTCTGCCTAAAAAGTACAGCTAAATATGATAGTTGTCTAATAAAAATCGGGTTATATCTGACAAATGGTTGCGACCCTTAGTCTTGACCCGAGGCTAACACTCGCAGCTAGGTAAATTCTCTAAAAAGTCTTTAGAATTCTATGAATTGACTTGAAAATTATAAAACCTATCCAAAATAACCAAAATTTCTAAACTAAGTTAAAATTTATCAATTAAGCATAATTAAGCTTATAAAAGTATGGAAAATTACAAGGAAAATGGTGCATAAATGCACCCTATCATAAACATAAAGGAATCCAAAACCTAGATATACATAAATTTGATAATTTATTAAACATAAGGGCATAAAACTTATAGAATAATTATAATAGTATATTATTTAATGTTTAAATAAAAAAATATATATTAAAGAATAAAAATTAAAAATTTGAGAAATTTTGGGTAGGTAATCGAAATTATCAAATTCACTAGTAAAGTTGGTAGGTGACACCATTTACTTATATTACAAAAATGGGTTAACAAATTAAAGCTAACACTAAAATTGTAAGTGGTTAAGCAAGCATATAAAGTATTACGATTGATATGAAATTAAAACTCACCTTAATGAAATAGAAATTAAGATTAGTCATAAAATAAATTTATTTTAGTAATACTTAGAAATAAATATAATGCCCAAATAGTCCTATACAGTAGATTATAGTTTAGATAGGTTTACTGGTCAACTAGTGACCCACCATATTGTTGTTGCCTACCGTTATGCACTTATATGCCCACCAATTCGCACTTTGGTGCTCACCGTATAGTTAGGCAATTATTACCATTATATGTTATATACTTTTTTGGCACACTATGCCCTACCATTTATAGACACTTGGGTGTTATATAGTATAGTGTATGTATATCCTGTTATGCCAGCCATAATATCTGTGATAGGGATATCTCAGGCATTCTTAAAGTGGTAATACCACAAGAGTATCTATATTTATATTCTATAATATAAATATAGAATTTAACTAAAAAAATTGTATAAGAGTATCTAGTGAAATGAAACATTTTATATGTAATAAAAATTTATAAATTTTATTTTTATATTTTTTGTTTTAATATGTATGGTGTTTGTACATTTCATAAATAATGAATACACCACTAAGCATATTACTTAACACATTTTTTTTGTTATTGTAATGCGTAGGTAATTGAAGAAGTAGAGAGAAAAGTAGTCTTAATAGGAAGATCCCAACCAATCCAATCTCCTAAAAGATTTTTTTTTGGTATATGAACTTATTTTGTTATTTTGTTAAGTTGGGACTCATATGTATATAGGATAGTATATAGACGTAGCATTTTGGTAGTATCTTGTATTATGATGTACGATATCAAAAGTAGATGCATTTATAAGAACAAATGTATATATACCCATTTATTTTGAACTTTGTAAATTAGTGTGCTATAGGTAAATTGGATGCATATGACTAAATTATATTTGTATACATAACACTATAATTATAGTTTCTATGTGGATTGAGCTACAATTGATGTTAAATGAGTCTAGTTGAATTATATATACTGGGAGATTATTTTATTTATAGGTACTATTTGGGATAGTGACCCGGTCAGCTGTTATGTTATCGAATTTTTGACAGAATAACCTCAAATAGGATTGTATACATTATTAAAGCACTAAAGTAATATATGCATAAATGAGATTTAAGGAACCTAAGATAATGAAAAGTTACTTATACCTTATAAAATATGAATAGTATAGGTGATGTAACATTTTATGTTACGTTCGTACATAGGTCTAATGTAGGGTGTTACATTTATTGGAATCAAAGCTTAGGTTTAGGCATTCCTTAGCATGTAAGCAATGTATATAAATGCCAAATGTGCATGTACATGTATCTATTTTTTGTTGCTAGGACTTGATAAGGCTTCTCTTTTTCTTTTTAATAGGTAATAGATGGATAACTCTACATAGAAAGTACAAAAAAAGAAGTTCAAAGCCATGCCCTTGCATCTATAGAAGGATCCAATAGACCTGAACCATGTGTAATAGTTGTAGCTTGACACAAGTGCCATATGAGCTATTTACAGTGATAGTGACCAAAGCCACTGATACTTTTCATCTTATAGATACTTTTTAGCTAATAGTATAGAGGTGACAAGGCAATGGGCGAGCCTATCCTTATCACCAATTTTTAGCTTATAGTTTTAACCCGTTTACCCTTCCTTTTGGTTATTTTAGGAGTGCGTTACCTTTAGCTTTAGATGACCTCAAAAGAACCAATTTCAAGTGGAATTAGAACTTTTAATTTAATAGTTGCAAAAGCTATGAATGATTGAATGATAATAAAGTAAATATGTACTAAAACTAATTATCACAGAGATGAATAACAGCTATTGCTAGATGCAACATAAATAGCATAGCAAAGTCATAATCATCATGTTACATGAAAGAGGAAAATCTATGACTATAACCCTATATATATATGCTAAGCTAACATAGTTTCAATTATAGTTAAACGCGTAATTACTGTGGTACCCCACATAAGCAATTTAGTGTATAACATGTAAAATTTACACTTAACTACCATTTGAGCTTGTCATGGGAAGAATATGCATGTTTTAATAGAATTTAGCTCTTACATTATAGTCATTGCATTAATAGCATCTTATGTCATTTTATAACAATGTAATTGGTTACTTGATTTTCACATCTAATTGTGAGATATGGACATACTAGAGTACCACTAGGCATTTTTGCTCAGCACGGTGGTTTTGCCTCATGCAGGTTATGAAAGCTAGAAGATACTCAATAGATGTATAGTTTAGGCTAAGTGTGTAGAGGACAAGCAACAAACTCTCAAACATTAGAACTTTTGTTGTACATAACTATAGCTTTCTTTTCATTTATAGTTTCTAAAGTGTAAATGGCATGTACAGATAATAATTAAAAGATATGAAATGTATAGTTCAGATAATATATATGTATATAAGGCATGGAGTGCCTATTTACTTTAATATGCATAAAATGTGGATGACATGTATGTTTAGACATGAGTATGTGCAAATTGAAATTTGAGATAGCCATGTGTTAACATGTTGATAGGTACTAAAATTGAGTAGGGTAAGCCTTATTAGACATCTTCCTTAATGGGAGGTTATTTTAGTTGTGTTCTTAAGTCATTATTCGGTGAAAAGGTTGATGTGTTAGAATTTGAGTATATTTGATGGATTATTGATATAATTTATCAGTAATATATCATTAGTAGGTGAAGTATATGTCCTATATGAGGGAGGAATTTTTGTCATTTTTCCTTAATTCAATTAGATTCTTAAAGCTTAATCTTAGTTATTAGTAACTCTCTTTTATAATCTAGTTAAGGTCCTAGCTGGGGGTGTTACATCAATCCTTAACTGAACAAGCCCCTTAACCTGAACTTGCCTTGCTTCAGCAAATGGTTGACTTCTTTAGGCAAGCTATAGTGTCACACCCAACTTTTAATCCTATTTTTCATAAGGATAGAATGGAAATTAAAAGAAAAAATGGGGAATAAAATAAACATATGGATTGAGTAGAGTTAGTTGGTGTAAACAATAAAGTGAAAATCAACTAAAGGGCAAAATTAGAAATACTAGAGAAAGTGAAGGGCAAAATTGGAAATGCATATTTAGTGGCCAAGAGATGAATGGAATATATGTACATGTATAAGAAATGTGCATATGACCTGTGAGGAACATAGAGATATGAAAAGAATAAAGTTCAGGAAATGGTCCCGATGAATAGTTACACCGGGCCGTGAATAGTACTTCTCGAGCTCGAGTGGAGTTGACCCAACCAGGAGGTAGTATAAATTATTTGATAAATTATGATGTAATTTAAGGAGCATTTGAAGTCATATAAGAGGTCAAAAATAAAAAATGAAATCTAAATTAATAGTAAATAAAAAACATGCTCAGAAAAAATTCAAACCAACACATCCTAATACTAAAATAATTAAAGGAATCTAAAAATCATGATGTCATAATTTATTTATAAGTGGAACTATTAAAAATAAATTAGGGAATTAAATAGAGGAAAATGACAAATATGAGATAAGCAAGATGAGATTATTGTGTAGGATGCATTTGTGGGCTTTGGATTCAATAGTGGACCACAAGATTTTGACCATCCATGTGTGAAATAATTATTAATTTTAGAAATTAATATTTAGAATTTAAGGAATAAACACATGGGATAAATCCCACCATACATGTGTAATGTGTCTTTTTAATCCTAGCCATTACTTTATTAGTATAAATATGGAAATAATATAAATTATTCATTTAAGTTTTAGCTAACTTTCATTCTCTACTCACTTTAAAACACTTAAATGAAAGCTTACACCAAAAATAAGTTAATAGCCCTTTAAAATTACATAAAAAAGAGTGAAATATGAGGAAAAAAAAGAGAAAAGATGAGAATTCACGGTCATACAAAGATGGGCAAGTAATTTTAATCAACTAGTTATTAAGAATTGTTTTAGAATTTTAGGTTGGTAATTGGAAACTTATGTTAAGAAGTATATATTAATGATGTTTTATGGAAATTTTACATGAGGAATTGATGATGGAGTTAGAGCAATTTAAGGATCTATGATAAAGTGGTGAAATGAGGATATATGATGAAATAGTGAAGTTAAGGTGAAAAGAAAAGAGAATTGATGGATTGTAGTAAAAAGAGGTATGTGTATTCACTCAATTATGAATTTATGCACTTTTTATGTAATATGTAAAAGATTAAATTTCATTATATAAGTTGATTAAGAATATTAATGTTTTATAAGCAAGTTGGAGTTAGTTTTAATAGGTTGATTAAGAATATTAATGTTTTATAAGCAAGTTGGAGTTAGTTTTAATGAGTTGATTAAGAATATTAATGTTTTATAAGCAAATTGGAGTTAGTTTTAATAGTATAAGTAAATTAGAATCATGAAAAATGGAATTTAGGATTCTAAACCAAAGTGGGCCGACATTACTAGAGTGGAAGAGGATGATGACTAAGTTGTGATTAAATGAAATAAATTGGTTAAATCACATGGTAATAAGTGATATTTCTTGGTAAACACATTTTTTAAGTGGGGCCAAAATCAAAGAATTAAAATTATTAAGGTGTTTATGTAATATCAAGTCGAATAATAATGCTAGTATGCTAAATTAGGTTGTAAAATGTGAAATGGTGTAAAAATTTGTATATGCTCTCTTAATTAAACTTTGACATTTCTTAATATGTAATGCAAAGCCACTCGAATTGATTTAATTTGAAGAATTAATGAAATTAGTAAATGGTTTCTTAAATTAAACCTAAAGAAAGTGTATTAGAGAAGATAAAGTGATGAGAAACATTGTTAGAGTGTGAGTTTATTGAGGGTAGAATTATACATGACAAGGATTAATGAATAATTTAATATTTAAATTAATACTAAGTAAACATAGAATATGACAAAATGGTTAATATATAAACTATTGTAAAATATACATAATAAATAAATGCTTGAAAATTTTATAAATTAAATAAGAGAAAATAAAATAAGAAAAATAAAGGCATATGAGAAATAATTATGAAACGAATTAACATAAGATAATTGTTTTAAAGAAAATAGACATAGGAATACATGTATATATGAATATGTTTGTACACGTATATAATTATATTTAAGTAAAAAAATAAATTATGTGGAAATAAAATAAAATATTAAATATATGTGTATATATAAATGGAAAGGATTTTGTATAAATATAATAAAATTAAAGAAAGAAAATAAAATGAATTAAATAAATTATGTTAAGAAATATAAATTAAGAGAGAGTATATAGAAAGTAATCAATAAGAATTAAAGTGAGATTAATTATATGGGAAAATAAATTATATAGATTAATTAAATAATATATATATATATAATTATTACAATTATAATTTGTAAATACTAAATATAATGAAGACACATGGAAGTAGTAATTGGATTCTAAATAATGAAAAATTTATAAAATGAGTATTAGGCTATTATGGATAGAGGAAATTTGTAGGAATAAATAATTAATGATATAAAGAAATTAGGATATTGGAAGGGTAATAAAATTTATATATGAAATAATAGGTATTATACATAATAATATGATAAGGTCATCAGACTTAAACAAAAAATTTAAGAGAATCAATTGAAAATTTTATGAATAAATATATAAGCAAGGAAATTCCAATTCATAGATTGTAAGTAGTAAAACTTAAAGATGACGTATATATTATGAATAATATTAATACAATTTGAACTTGAATGCGAATAGTTCATAGTGATCATAAGTGAGCATACTATGACTATGAACTATGAAAATTTTAGTAATATGAATATGTAATTGAAAGGTGATATGAAAGCTTAATATGAATGTAATACAATTTCTCTTGATCTCTACAAAGCATTAAAAATGATTTAAAAGTGAAAATGGTGGCAAAAAGGCAATGGTTGTCCCATTTGGTCATATGTTAAACAAAGAACTAGATAAAATTTTGTAAAACACTTTAAGTCAGTGAAACATAAATAGAATTGATAATAGCCCATATGAGTTGGATAACCTAAACTGGATAGGTTAACTAGTCAGCTAGGGATAGTTAGTAGCCACTAGGGTACGTTGATATCTTTCATCTGGTGAAATAGTCATAACATCTAATAAGGCCACTGCATATATATCTATGTTTGTGTAGCAACCATAGGGTCCAATCGGGCCACTGTATATACATACATAGATATATACATAGTTCATATAGGTGCAGCTGCCGTAAGGTCCATTAGGGCCACTACACATATTCATATAGGCGCAGCTATTGTAAGGTCCATTAAGGCTACTACGCATATATTTATGTTAGTGCAGACACCATAGGGTCCAAAATGTGGGCCACTGCATGATTGATGAGGCCTTTATAGCCAATACCCCGTTATCTAGCGTTAAAATGTTATTTATAAAAAATTGGCTAAAATAAGTAAATAACAAGATTAAAGATAATCGATATATTTATTGTTTTTCTCCATCATACGTAGTGAAAAAATTAAAAATTTTAGAAAAACTAGCAAAGATAATGGACCTGGATAATTTAAAATACATCCGAAATAATAAATCTAGCAGCGTTTCATGATTTACCGTAAGTAATGATAGCAGATTCCTTTTGTGAGCTCTTTTCATCGGGTTATTACAAACCATAGTGATTCTCTTTTAGGAACAGCTCTAAGGTAATCCACATAAGAAGTTCTTAGAAGAGAGTAACTTAAAAATCCAGGTGCTAGTAGGATTTTCAAGCGAACAAAGGAAGAAGAAGAAAATTATGTGTTTTCAATTATTCTATATGGCAATTTTATAGCAAAATATATCACTCTAGTGGCTAATACAATAAAGGTTATTTATACTTTAAATAAACCATTTTTAGGTTATATTTTAACACTTAAAATTTGATATAAGGTGGACTAGAATGGACCTACCAATATGCGTATAAGCCTTTTAATGGGCTTATATGCTATCTGCTTTGGCTTCACTTTCATTAATCCTATATGGCACTCCTAGGTCCTATTTTAAATTAATAATTACTTTGATTTAAGGCCTTTTAAATCTTTTAAAAGCCTATAAAAAATCAGATGCAAGAATAATTAAAATTTAGATTCAACAAGCTTTAAGTTTAAAAACCTTAATTTTCCAAAAACCCTGATTTTTTAGACTTCTCATTTGCAAGTAAGCCCCAAATCCATTTGCTTATTTTTTTTCTTCTTAATTCATTTTCCAATGATATCTCATATCATTAGAACATTCG
>CANXYI010378656.1:0-11685 GCA_948208565.1 Hura crepitans | reverse complement strand
AAGCCAACTAAATTTATTATATCATCAAAAGAGAGAATAAAAACTTATCATTATTGATTAATTGCAAAGAAGCAAGGCCTTATGAATCATAGTGCACAAATTCTAGAGGTTTAGAACAAAAATTATTGGTATAAAGTGAGTTTACTAAGTTTCCCTAAGTAACATGCATGACAATTATTCAATGGAGGCTTTATTGCAAATGAGTAATGTAATCTATGACCCTAAACCAATTTTGAAACAAAGTCATAAGCTAAATGACCCAAACAATCATGTTAGTCTTTAGAGATTTTAAGCTTAAATCTTTCGCCGAAATTTTTGAATTCCAATCTTATAAATCCTATACATGTCTCCTTTATTTGGCCTTTAGAGTGAAATATAATTTGCTATTTCATCATTAACAAGAAAATAATCACCATGAAATTCAAAAAAGCAAGATTTATCTTAAACAAAATTTTCAATAGAGAGTAATCAATTTTGTAAGTTAGGTATAAAAAGGACTTAACATAATAAAAATTATTTAGATCCAAAAGAAATAAGTCATTTAACCATATAAATAATGGGAATACCCTTGCCATTACCATCTACAACTTGATCATTGCCTGTATATTCCTTGGACAAACTCAAATTTGAAAGGTTTAGACCATGTGATGAATAGCACCAATGTCAGCAAACTAGTCATTGCCATTGAGTTATGCATGATTTACTTTAAGACTAGTAAAGGACTAATCAAATCTTTTTCTAAAGTGGTAGCAGAGTGATTGTTATAGCCACAAATTTAACACTTTGGTTTAAAGCATCTTTGTCTTTGTTGACAGTGGACACTATTTTGTTGTTAAAGGATTGTCATTACTTATTTGATTTTTCAAATGATTATTGTTGTCGTGCAACATTTGCCATAGGTTGAACTGATGCTCTTGCATTCTTTAGTAATACCTTGTGAGCCATTAAATGGCAACATAAATCATAAAAGTCAATCACTTTAGGTTTGGTGATTAGTAAAGTCACCATAGGAATGTAATATGTTTTTAAAAATTCAAAAAATATTAGCATCAAATTCCTCATTTGTTAAGGGTTTACACTTTTAAAGAGCTAATCAACTAGCATTTTTGCCTCCTTAAAAAGTTATTGAATGAATTTATCATCATTGTTAAGATCCTAATACCGTTAGAGGTTGAATCTTCTTACCAAGACAAGCCATACTTCCTTTGGTTTGTTGAGTCATACCACATAGGGAGAAGTCACTTTTAGTGAGTGAGGATAAAATCCAACTCAATAGAAATTTGATCATGTTGAAATTAAATAAGCTATTCAAGCTTGCTTTTTTTTTTGCTATTAGTGTTTGGATTCAAAATAGCTTCTTTCGGTGATTATTTTGTTCCATTGATGTGATTGTGCAATTGATAACACTAAATAAGTGATGTAAATTGCATTTTCCAAGTTAGATAATTTTTAGAGGTAAGTTTGATGGAAAATAAGTGTTGAGCTTAGGGCATGACAAGTGTGGGTTTAAATTAAAGAAGAAATTTCTATAGACTTAGATAACTAAGGTTCATAAAGAGCTCATTATGTAGTGCTCTAACACCAAGTTTGATTTAAAAAATCTTATGAATTTTCCTTGATGACAAATCATGAAATACAATTGGTATAAATACATAGGAATATGAGAGTTCAAAGTTTATGTGAACTCTATCCTAACTAATACTTAAAAACATTTGAAATAGTATAAGATCTAAACTAATTATAGTTACAACAAAATATTGAACAATAGAAAATTACTTTAGCTAACCATATATATTATGATTATATTATTTGATGAATTTTTCATATTGGCTTATTCTTTTGATTATTATTCATTTCAAGTTGGCTTATTCCAACTAAACTAGTTTTAACTATGTATGTGTTTAGTGGAGATTTCAAAATTTTCATGTCGGCTTATTTTTTTGATTGATAAACATAAGAATTAGTATAATTACTCTTATTATTATAATATCATTATTGCTTATGGAATTATGAAAGCATATATATTTGATTTGACAAACATTTAATTTAAAGCCCTTCCAATATTTGATTTTGCAAATATGTAATTTAAAGCCCTTTTAATTTGTCTTTAGTTGATTTAGCTTAATAGGTGGATCCATCATATTATATTATGTATATATGTATTTTGAAAGTGAACCATTACTTAGTTATAACATTATTTATTTTCATAAATCTAGCAATAATGCATCCTTTATGAAGTATTTGAAAAGGAAGCTTTAATTACAAAAAAAAAGGGTATTATCTACCTAAACAAACTTTTTTCAATGTCAAAATTTGCTTAAATTTTGCCTATAATCTACATAAAATAATTGAATGTAGAAATTGACTTGATATAAACCATATTAAAAGCAAAACTTTACTTCCCAACTATGCTTATTATCTATTTTTCTATTAGCAACCATCTTTGGAGGAATTAAACCATTATATAATTTATTTGGACAAACTCTCGATAAGACTTAACTCAAAGCCCATATGCATGTAAAGGGTAACAAAAAAGTTGATTATTTTTAAAATTACTTACTACTAAATAAAAGAAATAAAGTAGTATTCTAAGTTGAAACTTGAGTTTAATTAATTATATCCAAAATCATATGTAGAATTTAATCTCTAAATTTAAACAAACTAGGTTTTCTAATTTAAATTTCACTAATAGCTATATGTAATACTAAAAGAATAAATCTTTTGAAAGATAACAAAAGAGAATTAATATAACTATTTTTCTACATTACAATATTGATAAAGAGACAACAAAAAAAGTAAAGTGTATAAATTAGAGATTTTACCTTAAATTAGAATAAATATGGTAAAGATACTCTCTAGAATCAATATTGCATAAAAAGAAAATATTGATAATAATTATTATTATATTAAGGAAGAAGCAAATAATGATTAAAAAATAAAATATTACGTAATAAATAATATATTAAAAGGATAATTTTTCTTTTAATAAGAAGTAAGTAATATTCATTTATTTTTTTATTTGAGAAAAAAATATTGATATATGTGTACACTAGCCCAAAACTTAAATCCTAGATAAGTTAGAATATGCTTTAAGAGTTTGAATCGGTTTACAACTAAAGTACTTGGTCAAACAAAAGTATATTGAAATAGTTGTACTTGAATTAAGATAGTTAGGTCATGTAAGAACTTCTAAACACATTTTTTTTTACACATTGCATTTCAATTTTGGATCATAGTCAAATGATAATAATAATTGCAATAATATTTTATGTAAGCTCTATCTATAAGTCTTTGAAAGCCTTTAGTTTGGACTTGACAAGCTAATTAACCTTTATTTAAAGTTTGGCTTAGAAAGTTATGTTATCTTAATTAAATAAAAGAGATTGTTGAAAAAGTAGGATTCTTTTACTTTATGGCCTTGACCCTAACCCTCATGCCCATAACCGTTTTTGGATTTTAACCTGCAATCCATAATTGCCATGACTTTAATCCTTATGGCCATGGCCAATGTTGGAATTATTTTGACTATTTTGTGCCTATTTGTAATTTTTAGCTTATTTTTCATATCCAGTGTAATGTTTGCTTAGTTTTCTACACTTTTGATGTTTGCTTATGTTTGTTTGCAAAACTTCTTCAAGAAGTTTATGGTTATATTTAAGCTATTTTTGTGCAATAAAAAAGCATGAATGGATCCTAAACAAAAAGAGAACTTATAAAAATTCTAGCAACTCTCTCCTCTACCTCTATATATTTTTCTATCTTTGTCAAATTGTATTAGAGCACAAGTTATTAAGGGATATGTGAAGGTTATTCAACCAAGAATTATTTTTTGAATATTAAAAGTGACCAATATGTCTTCATGCAAATCCTTGGTTCAAAACCTCAATTTTTTGGGGAAAATTATCATATATGGTCAATCAAAATTAAGATGTAGTTTTAATTTGTAAATTTATGGAAAGCTATTGAAGTAGGTGAAGATTAATCCCCTTTTGTTAATAATCCCACCATCAATAAAGAAAAGAATATGAACAAAACAAGGTAAAAAAAAAAAGCGAAAAGCTCTTACTTTTCTTTATTCTGCTTTCTCTTATGTAATTTTCACAATGATTATGGCACGTGAATCTCTAATGTAGGTATGGGAGAAATAGAAAAAAGAATTAAAAGATATGGTAAGGTGAAATATGTTAAGGTTTTACATTTATAAAGATAATTTGAGGTTTGAAAATGAATGTAAAGGAAGAATATTAAAGATTTCACTTTTAAGCTTATTGATAGTGTTAATAAAATGAGATTGCTTGGCGAAAATTTCTAAATGAAAAAGTGATAGGCAATATCGTGATGAGTCTTCCTATGAAGTTTGAGCCTAAGTTCAACAATTGAAGAATCTTGTGATCCCAAAACCATGAGTATTTCTAAGCTTTTAAGCAAGCTACAAGTTTAGGAATAAAGGGCTATTATGACAAGAGGAGATGCTACTGAAGGTGCTTTTTAATCAATGCAGAAGTGGAAGTAACCTAAGAAGGCTATCAAGAAAAGAAGCAATAGTAAAGGTGAAAAGGCAAGGCTATGTCAACACTATCAGATTCAGATAATAATGGAAAGTTTTATTTATGTAAATTTATAAAAGAACTGACATCTTGAGAGTGATCATTAGTTCTAAGGTAAAAATCTAATTCAATGTAATTTTTGCAAAAAGATAAGCCACATCAAGAAAAAATGTAGATAAAAATAAAGAGAAATACAAGAGGTGAATGTGTAACAAGCTAACTATACCAAAGAAGATGAAGAAGAAGAAGAGAGAATAGGAAGTCTATTCATGGTAGCTCAAAATCCTAAGATGGCAAGCAAGCATGTATGGTTTATCGATAATGGTTTTACAAGCCATATGACAAAGGATGAAAACATCTGCACCAAGCTAAACAAAAATGAAGTTGGGTAATAAAGCTTTAGTTGAACTCAAGGAATAGGTAGAACCAAAGACAAACATAAGAGAGAAATGTGCAATAAGCTAACTATACTAAAGAATATAAAGAAGATGAGAGAATGGGAAGTATATTCATGGTTGCTTAAAATCTTGTTATTGCAAGCAAACATGTATAGTTCATTGACTTATACAAGCCATATGACAGGGGATTAGAGCATCTTCACCTAGCTATATAAGACATGAAAAACAAAGGTGAAGTAATAAAGCAATGGTTAAAGCTCAAGGAAAAGGTACAATTTATATTGAAACTAAGCAAGGTACAAAACTCATTCATAATGTGCTCTAAATCCAAGTTTGGCATAACACTTGCTTAGTGTAGCTCACATGCTTTTGAATGGTTATGCTTTGTATTATTGAGGTGTTAATTGTTGTATCTATGATAGGAGAAATACTTTGATTGCTAGGCTACCTATGGTTGATAAAATTTTCTGTTGTATTGGAATGGTGTAAAAGAGTCATTAAATTTTGTTAACATTGATGAATCTAAATTGTGGCATAAAAGATTTGGGTATTATAACTATAACTCACTCTTTTTAAGGCATAAAGATGGCTTAGCAAGGGTTTGACCTAGTATTAAACAACACAATAATGTGTGCTCTTTTTGTCAAATAGGAAAACAACACCACATATATTCTCTTAATACACCTGCATAGAGAGCTAAGGAGAATTTTAAACTTTTTCATATTGATGTTTGCACCAATGAATGATGAATCATTAAGAAAAAAATATTTTATATTGTTTATTAATTATCTAACTAGAATGACTTAGATCTATTTTATAAGTCAAATCATGGTTCTCAATATTTTTAAAAAGATTCAAGAAAATAGTTAAAATTAAGTCCAAGTGTAAGCTTAAAGCATTTTTGTCAAACAACGGTTTAAAGTACAATTCAACAGAGTTCAAGAAGTTTTGTGATGATTAAGGGATCTCTCATCAACTTTCAGTTGCTTACACTCTTAAGCAGAATGGTGTAGTCGAAAAAAAGAATAGAGTGTTATGGAAATGGTGAGATGCATACTAACTAAGAAAAACTCCCTAAATCTTTTTAGCTGAATTGCTTACACAACAATTTACTTGTAAAATTGACTACCAATTATTGCTTTTAAAAGAGCAACTCCTATTAAAGCTTGGAGCGATGTTAAGCCTTTAATTACACACATGAAAATCTTTGGTTCATATTGTTATGTTCATATTCCATCCAACAAAAGAAGTAAGTTGGAGACCAAAAATGAAACTTAAATCTTTTTGGGTTATTCTACTCAATCTAAAGGCTATAGAATTTTCAAAAAACAAAAAAAGGAATTTGTTATTAGTCAAGATATGGTGATTGATGAAAATTCCTTTTGGTATTTGTACAAATAACAAGTTGAAAATTGTTTTAATGAAGTCAAGCCTAATTATAAGGTTATTAGTGATGTTGTGAGAGTTAACATGTTAGAGATATGCCCTATAAACAATCTTATTAGGGATGATAGCATGTACATTTCTTCATTATTAATAAAAGGCATATCTTTATTACATAATGCTCATGATTATTCATTTGTTTAATTGAAATTTTAAATTGTCTAATAAAATCATTGGTATAATAAACACCATGTAGAGGGTTTCTTTGCTAATATGTATATATAAATAAGATTCATGAATACACTTGAAGAAAAAAGAATCAAGATATTAGAACTAACATATTCAATGATAGGTAGAACTTAAATTTATCAAGCCTAAGTTGACATAAGTCTATACTTAAACCTGAATTAGATAAAGAATGGTGAAAGGAGTAATTGCATGGTAGTTGTTTATCATGTAATTGCATGATAGAACTTATAGTTAAGTCATTGACTTTTTGGCAACTTAGATAGTCATGATTCATGGCTAGATGCCTATCATTACTTTTAAAATAATGAATTTATTCATTAAGAATCAATATTGATTTAATGAGTTTAAATCATAGGATCCTAATGCAACTAGCACTCTGATTCATTTTATACTACTAAGTTAGATCTAGAAACCCAATAGGTCACACACATAAAGGAAAAAGGTATCAATGTAGAAATGACTTGATATTAAATGGCACGATATGTCATTAAGGGTTTAAAATAAGCAAGAAAAGAAAAGACCAAGAAAAACTACACATAGGGCCTAGTTGTATAAGCCAATGCGCATAAAACATAATTTAGGCCTATAGGAATTTTCCTTACTAGCCTCTAGGATTTTTGACTTTTAGTTAAATCTCTTAGAGAGCTTTTGAAACCTTTTTTTTTCTTATATGGATCACTATTGGAGGCACTATAATTAGATTGCTATGGTTAGTGCTACTTGGCATAAAGGAAAAGCTATAATAAAGAGAAAAAATAGAGCAAACGGGTCAATCTCTACCTCTCTTTTTCTTAGTTTAGAATTATTTGACATGGTAAATCTTAGGTCTAGTTTCAAATTTTTTATTTTTCCACTACATTTTTTTTATTTGTGTTTCGAAACCAATATAATGATGATGAGTAAGGTTGTGATAGGTCTTCTAGCATAAACAAACTTATTCAGATTCAGATGATGATGAGCCATTAAATCAAAAGACAAAGTCTTTAATTGAAATTATAAGAATTATAACTTTGCTATTATTATGCCGACAAGCTGAGGAAGTCGCTAAGGAGGAAAGATGGGTTGGTACCATAAATGAAGAATTGAAAATGATCAAGAAAAATACTACTTGGGATTTAGTTCCAAGACTTGATGGAAGAAATGTTATTAGCCTTAAATCGGTTTTGATGCTAAGTTAAAAATCCTGATAGCTCTTTAAATAAGCTCAAGGCAAGATTGGCTGTGAATGGTTGTACATAACAACGTAGTGTGGATTATAATGAACTTTTGCTTTGGTTGCAAGACATGACATGGTTCTATTACCTGTGGCATTAACAACTTAAAGTAAGTAGAAAATGTATCACCTAGATATGAAATCTAAATTTTTAAATCGTGAATTGTAAGAAATTTTGTTGAGCAAGCTCATGGCTATTCTATCAAGGCAAAAAAAATAATAATGTAAAAGCTTCACAAAACTTTGTATGGGTTGAAACAAGATCCTCTGGCTTGGTATAGTAAAGTGGATTATTATCTAGTTGATTATAGACTTAAGAGAAGTCCAAGTGAAGTTACTTGCTAAATAAGACATAAAGTTGATGATAAAAAGCTAATTGTTTTGCTTTATGTTGATGACTTATTGATAACACGTGATGATAAAGATCAAATGAAGAATTTTAAGGTTGAAATGTAGATAATATTTAAGATGACTAATTTTAGCTGAAATAAAATATTTTTTTATTATCGAAATGCACCAAAGCATTAAAGGTATTTTCTATCTTAAGAAAATATGCTAATGATATTTTCAACAAGTTCAAAACGGAAAGGTGTAAGGCTATGCCAATCATTTGATAGCTAATGAAAAATCATCCAAAGAAGGTGGATGCAAAGGTTAATTCTTCAACCTATAGAAGCTTAATTGGAAGTCTTTTGTATTTGACTATCACAAAGCCCGATTTTTGGTTTTCACCAAGTTTATTTTCAAGGTTTATGTAGAATCCAAGAGAATCACACTTAAAAGCTACAAAAAAAGGTTATCTGATACAAAAAGAGAACCATCAATCATGATATATGGATTAAAGCCATATAGTATTGATGACTTTATATATTTTCTCTTGGTTTAGGTGTTTTTTCTTAAAGTTCAAAAAAGTCTATTTAGCTTAGAAAAGTGATACCAGATTTAGAGTGATTCAAGGTAAAGCTATAACAATATGGCTAGAAAACAAATCAACAATATCTATGGCAAAAAAAAAAAATCTAATGCTTTATAGTAGAACAAAGCACATGATAGTGAAGTATCATCCTTTAAGGAAGCAAAAGCTAATGGAGAAATAAAGCTCAAATATTGCAAATCTAAATAACAAACTACATATATCTTGACCAAAAGTTTGCCAAAAGTGAAGTTTGAAATTTTAAAAATGCAACTAGGTGTTGGGAGAAATCTTAAGGAGAAGCGTTGAAAATGAAAGATTTTTTTGCCTTATGGTCGTGACCCTAAACCTTATGCCTATGACTATTTCTAGATTCTAACATGTAGTTCGTCGTGGCCATGACTCTAATCCTCACGCCCATGACCACTGTTGGAAATATCTTGATTATTTTCTGATTATTTGTTATTTTTAGCTTATTTTTCATTTTCAATATATTATTTGCTTAGTTTTTTACACCTTTCATTTATGTTAATGTTGGTTAGTGTGTAAAACTTCATCAAGAAGTTTATAGGTTTATTTAAGCTATTCTTGTTCAATGAAAGAACATGGAGGGATCTTAATAAAAACAGATCCTATCAAAAATCTAGCAACTCTCTTCTCCACTTCTATCTATTTTTCTAATTCTATCAAAGATGTTGTTACAATGTTAAATATTGACTTTAAAGTTCAAAGGAATATTCCTCATACAAAATAAATAATCAAGGTTACTAAGATAGGGGATAAACCATTAAGAAAGATAACAGGGTTAAAAGGACATTTTAAGACATAAGGATTGAAATCAATAATGGAAAATAAGTCTCGAATGGTGAGAAAATGATGCTATCCAATTCAGAACTAGAAGAATCAGAGGAAATCACAATTAGTTTTAAAGGTCTGTATCAAAATTAATAGTATAAATCTATAATAATGAAAGATAAAATATAAGAGTACAATGTCAACAAAAGTAAGTATAATTGAAATAGGCTTTACCCTAGATTAACTCCTTATCCAAATGCTCATGAGACTTGAGAATAAACATGGATACATCCATCCCATTAATGGACTAAATGTGATTTAGTCATAAGAGAAGATTCATTTATCAATAAGAGAAATCCATTAATTAATTTGACCACCACTTGTCAAGCTAAAAAGCTATGTTTTTTGAAAAATGCAAGTAAGAAATTTTGTAATCCTTATGGAGAATTCTTAAAATGGAAAGTGATCAAATATGTTATATTCCTATTCAGCAAGTGAATACGAAAGAGTTGATTTAAGCTAAAGCAAAGAGGAAAAGGACACCATGAAGTAAGATAAATTGTTAAGCAAAGAAATAAATATTGTATTGCTCATGTCATATTAATTTTGACCACCCACATAAAAAGCAAAAGGCAAATCTTTTGTAATCTAGATATTTCTCTAGAATTAGTATTATTCAGTTTTAGCTTCGATCAACTAAGCATCCAAGTTAGATTAGGCTAACAAGGCTAAAACATTAAGGTAGGAATGGATGAGAGAAATGGCAAGGGCTATCATGGAAGTTGTACAAATTTGAGATGGCCTCCTCAATAGACATGGTTTACATGAAGAGTACAAAGGCTAAAGAAAGCATTGTTGAAATACATATGATGATTTCTTCCTTACTGAATTCTAGAAAATAGGCCATAGCCCACAACTGAATCATTAAAAGACAACAAACATGGTACTTGAAAGAGTGCCGATTATCAAGAGTTAAAAGATGATGTAATCTTGGGTAGCTATAGGACAACCATAATAGGCTAAGAGCAAATTAACAATGATCAACTAAAGTAATTACCAACGAAGAGAAACTTCAGTTACTTGAATTGAAGTCAAATAAATATCATTTTTACAAAGCCAATATACTAAGAAACCTATAGGCTTTTGTTGTTTAGGAATGTTGTAAATTCACTAAAAGTGTTTATTAAGACTTGAGCCTCACTCAATCCAAAAAGTAGCTTATAGCTCAAGGGTGAAGATTGTATAAGTCATTATAAAGAGCATTATATTCTTATATTTAACTAGCATGGGATACTTAAAACACCCACTCATGCCTAGAGCTGAACACAACAAAAGCCTAAAGCATATGATACCAGTGTTCTTACATCACAATTGATAGCACTTATACCATGTTAAGAAATAGACTTAGACTTAACTTAATTCCAAAAGCTAAGTCAATGGATGAGAATGCATAAGTTATAATAAAAAGCACAATTTTCTTACATTTAGATGATGCCACTTAATGATGTAGGTAAAAAAAAAAAAAGAAAGAAAAGTACTCAAACATTGAAAATAGTTCTTTAATGGCCATGCCTAAATTCGGCCTAAGATAAGTCTTACAACAATAACAACAAATATGACAATCAAATCCATTATAGAAGTTATTAGGTGTGCAAACTAAATCCCACATCGAATAACAAGAGAAATATAAGCTAAATATAAAAATAGTGAAGCTCTCTAATGATATGAGGCCTTTTAGGAAAACTTTAGGGCTTGAGCCCAAAGTTTACAATATCATATCATGTAAGAGAGGGCTTCTGGGCTTTTATTTTCTTAACAAGTGGTATCAGAATCAGATTTGGTAGGACGAGTATGGTGATGATAAAGCCTTTCATGTTGAAAGCCATGAGAAGCAAGCAAGCCCAGTGGAGTGTGTGTGAGGAGCAAGTTTAGTCTTCAATCCATAATGGGGACACATACGTCAAAGGAGTTTAGTGACCATAAAATACTCGGATAATGTGAGTGGCACATGGTGAATCTCTTGTCCAAATTTAGGACCTTGGTGATTGGTAAAACATTGTGAATCTCGAGTTCGAATAAAAGTCATTGGATTTTGGTGGCCGGTCATGCAGTATTTTGTTCGAGGGGGCTATTGTTAGATGTGCGGCTATGTGGTACTTGGTTCGAAGGAGAGATTGTTAGGTATGC
>CANXYI010378643.1:0-18637 GCA_948208565.1 Hura crepitans | reverse complement strand
CAAGTCTTTCTTAGTAATGTTTGACACTGACATCAAACTGGCTAGAGCATCAGCAACTTAGTTTTGTTCTCTAGGGATGTGGTGAAAGGTGCATTGATCGAATCCCTCAACAAGGTCTGTGTGAATTCTAACATATTTACTTAAGTTCTCATCTTTGACTTACCAATCACTTCTTACCTATTGGATGACTAGCATTAAGTCTCCATAGATATCAATGACTTTTTCCCCCAGCTGATGTAAAGTTTCAAGACCATAGACATATGCCTCATATTTATCCATATTGTCGATAGCCGAAAATTCTAGCTTTCTTGCCATAAACATCTATTCACCTTCTGGGCTATTTACCAACACTCTTGCACTGGCTCTTTTTTGGTTGACGACTCCATCGATGAACATTTTCCATCCTTCCTTGGATATTACCCCTAAGTGTTCATTTGGAAATTCATATTCTTCTTGTTTCTCTTTGATTGGTTATTGGGCTAAGAATTCAGCTACAACTTGGCCTTTAATGGTCTTCTTGGTAATGTAAAAAATGTCAAACTCCTGAAGAAGTAATATCCAATGTCTTAACTTTCCTACCAAGGATAGAGCAGATTGTAGATACTTGAGCGGGTCATGTCTACCCACAAATTCTAGTTTGTAAGATTGGAAATAGTGCCACAGTTTCTTTGATGCCCAGATTACCCCCAAGCATATTTTCTCCATTTTTATGTATTTCTGTTCATATAAGAGCAACTTCTTGCTTAGGTAATAAACTACATTTTCTATTCCAGTGTCATCAACTTAAGCAATCAGTGCTCCTATTAAGGATCCTTCTACTGCTAGGTATAAGATTAAAGACTTACTAGGTTTCAAAGGTCTTAGAATTAGAGTATTAATCAGGTACTTGTTAATGAATTGGAATACTTTCTCACAATCACTATTCCACTCCTTCAGTTGTCCTTTATGTAGCAGGTTGAATATGGGCTCACAAACCATTGTGAGTTTAGATATAAACCTACTAATGTACTAAATTTTGCCTAAGAATCCCCTGACTTCTTTTTTGAATTGTGGTGTGGGCATATCTAAGATGGCCTTTACTTTGTTCAGGTTGACTTTGATCCCCTTCTTGCTCACTATAAACCCCAATAACTTTCTCGATGTGACTCTAAAGAAACATTTCTTGGGGTTAAGCCTCATGTTGAACTGGTCTAGCCTCTAGAATAACTTTTCTAATGCTTTAAAATATGCTTCCCATTCTGTGGACTTCACCATCTTATCATCTATATATTCTTTAACTTTTTTGTGCATCATGCCATGGAACAACTTGGTGACCATTCACTGATAAGTGGCCACCTTGTAACAATATGTACCCTATTCTGTTATGAAGGCTATCTTGCACTTGTCTATCACTTTCATCAGTATTTGATTGTACCCGAAAAACCCATCAATGAATGAGTACATAGCAGCCATTGCTACATTGTCTACTAACACATCTATATAGGGAAGGGGAAAGTCATCTATTGGACATGCCTTGTTTAGGTCTCAGTAATCCATGCACATTCTGACCCTTCTTTCTTGGGCACTGGCACTGTATTAGCAAGCTAAGTGGGGAAGACTATTTCCTCAATAAACTGTGCCCTAAGCAATTTAACAATGTCTTCTTATACTTTCTCTGCCCATTCAGGTCTCATTCTTCTGAGCTTTTATCATAATAGGATAGTGTGGTTTTGTATTGGTATGGCTTGTTATGTAATTTCTTTATTGGTCCCCGGCATGTCATTATAATTCCAAGCAAAAATTCTTTCATATTTCTTCAGTAATCTCTTGAATTTTTCTCTTTCTTAGACAGTAGTATCATGGGCAATTACTACATTCTTTGGTTATTCATTGATTCCAAGATTAAAGGGATTAGTTTTAATGTAATTAATGTAAAAAATGCTCGTATAATGATCATATGGATGCATATTACCATTAGGATAAAAATCACACAAGTAATCAAATTCATTATTCATTTTATTAGAAAAATAATTATTTGCCTCAAAGAGGTCACAAAGATACAATTCATCCATAAATAAATCAGAATCCTCTAAGTAGACTTCTTTAGCAGCTAGCAACTTTGAGAACACTTCCTCTATTCACTGAACCTAAATAAGATATCCTGTTTCCTAATCTATAACATCGGTAAAGATCTCGAACCCTGGCTTGCAGTGCCCTTTATTATGGTGGGTTCTAGAGTCCCATTGTACTTAATGCCCTTTAGCTTGACAAAGTGATCTTTCAAGGAATTGCCCTGTCTTAGGTTACCCTTTTTTGCTTGGATCATAGCCCAACCCTTTGGTATCCTTCTAGGTGTATGGCTGTAGTGGTTTGGTGATACCTTACAAGTTTTTTCTTAAACCAACTCCTAGAATGAAATCCATTCACTTCATCATTTTAGACATAGCCAAGTCTATATAATCCTCATAAATTCCCACAACATGGAATCCATTAAAAGACTGATTGGCATAGCTAAAGTGGAGATGGCATGATCAACTTTAGCCTTTATGGTAACGATGTTGCCTTCATGTGGGAACTTAATCATTTGATGGAGAGTTAAGGGAACTCCCTATAGCTTATAAAACTAAGGCCTTCCTAATAGGATAGAGAAGGTAGCAAGTATATCGATAACTATGAATTCAACCTCATCAACAATTTGTCCCACCTGTACCTTGACTGTGAAAGACCCTTCAGCTTGCCTCTTAGTGTCATCATAAGCCTTTATAGTGATGCTAGAGGGTAACAAATCTTCTTTCTTAATCCCCAAACTAGCTAGGATCTTGGCAAGGCAAATGCAAAAGGAAGAACCATCATCTACCATTGCATAACCCATTTCCTTACCATTTATTTCAGCTTTAATAAAGAGGGGTCTATTATGCTCCCTTCCTTTTAAAGGCAAGTATATGTCTAAAAATGTGATGAGGCCTATATTGCCTATTGTCATTACTTTTAGAAGTTTATCAAGTGTGGTAGTCATGGAAATAGCGACTTAACCTAAGGTTTCAACCACTTTCTACCTATGGTCTTTGGATGACATCAACAAATCCCAATTGTTGTTATTGGCTTAAGTTTTCTTGAGCTATTTCAATACCTCGTAATGCTTATATGCACTGGGTTTAGGCTCTTTCTCTAGTAGGATCTGATCATTCTTTTGTACCTTCTCCGCCATTTCTCCCTTAACCCATATTAGTTCTCTCTTATCCTCTTTAGAATCCTTATCAAATGATTTTTCCCAAGAACTCTTGCTCTCCCCAGCCTCATGGTCACTCTCATTATCCTAAAAATTGATCATCAGGATCAATTCACTCACCCTCACTCTTACTTCTATTGCTAGGTTAGACCCATAAATTTCCCTCAGCACAAACTTTTCAGGTAATCTAGATTTAAGAAGGCATGTGGTGTGGTGTTTTGGCAATGGATTTGATGAGGTTTCTAGATCAAGGATCTATTTTAAATTAATAAAATCCTGAATAGCTTTTCTAAGGAGTTCGCAGTTGTCTGTAAGGTGTCCAGTTCTTTAATGATAGGCATAACATTGATCATGCCTATGATTTAGGGGTAGTGGTCCATTGAATGGCTAGTGTGGAAGTGGTTGTAGTTTCCCTTCTTTAGTGAGCTTTTTTAAGCACCATGACAAAGATTTACCTAAATTTGTGTATCTATGGCCTTGAACTATATGTACCTTAGCCATTTTTGTAGTGTTACTAGTATTTCCACTCATAAACATAGGGTTATTATTTGATCTCTTGTAACCCTTATTTTGATACCTGGCTTCGAGGTCAATAGTAATATCCTTCAACTATTCCCAAGTGGTAATGCCTTTAGCTATGAGCCTATTATTCATATAACTATTGGCATTTCTAAAGAACATTTTTATCTGGTTAATGTCTTCAGGCTTATTCCTTATCTTCAAGATCTTTTCCCTCTACCTCTGGAGATAGTTAGAAAAACTCTCATTGGGCTTTTGCTTTATCAACTCCAGGTCCTTTAAAGTGATCTCTACATTAGTATTGTTAGCATATTGCTTATTGAATGCCTTTGCCAACTCAGTCCAGTCTTTCTTGACCCTTCTTTCTTGGTAATGGTACTAATCAAGAGCCTGACCTGTAAGGGACATGCTGAATTGAATCACAATTTGCTCTTCTATTAGGTGGATGGCTCTCATGGCTATTGCATACTATTTCAAGTGGGTGCGAGGATCTATAGTTCCATCAAACTTACTTAAATTAGGCATCTTGAACTTGTGAGGTATAAAGTGATCGGACCTTAGACTGATGTCATCCAGGTCAATATCTCTGCCCCTAAGTCACTAATCGGGATATAGCCTCCATATTTTCATTCAACTTTTTCAATTGATCATTCTTAGGTGCCTTAAAAGGGGGGTACACTATTGCAGGCCTTTACCACCTATGGTATCTCATCATCGAATGACTAGTCATCCTTAGGCTCTCTTGTTATCTCCTTTCCCTTATGGGTTCTAAAAGTCTATCCTACCTCTTGAGGGTTCTGCACATAGGATAGGGCATTGGTCACTAGTGACACTATCCTCCTTTCTATCTCGGCCATGGCTTCCATGAATATAGCCTTGGTTATGTACTCATCAGAAGATATAGTTCCTCGCTTGGGTTGTATAGGTACTTCTGTGCTAACTCTGCTAAGGCACTTGCCTACTCTCTTACACTGAGTAGTAAGTGAAGGATCATTGATGGCTAGATAAGGAAAAAGGGTTAGACATGATTCATATACAGTATATGATGTATGATGTGCAAATGTGTGTTTGTGATGCAGCAAAAGACAAACATAAGTAATAGTCCTTCCAACCTTATTACTCCCACTCACATGGCCTTAGTCATCTTTCCGAGGTGGGCTTACCTAAACATCATCAGGGGATGCATAGGTTCAAACATAGGCCTAATTAGGCCTAATAACATCTCGTATTTAAAGCACAAGCAAGAACAGTGACCTTAAGACATTTATATCTTATTTGATGTGAAATTAAGGTAGGTCCATCGCAAACAAAAAGGCACAATGGGCTTGCCTCCACTTTAAATAAGGCTGAATGTAATTAGGTCCATATAGTAATCATAAATGTAATTACACAGACTTAGGGTTATACAACCTAGGGGAAGTTGCTAAGCTTGACTAAAAGGGCTTATGGTTTTGGTTAAAAGGCTAATAGGCTCCCACAAGCAAAGGTCCCTCTCAACGAGTCTTTCTAATTAAGGATAATAGTGATCAATTAGTTCACCTTTTTATATACCCGAAAGCATGAGGCTTACAAGTGATAGATATGCTAGCACTTCTCCATTCTTGAATGAAAAATGGAGTCATAGTTCACAACACCATCTAGGGTAAAAGGGATACAGTTTGTATAGGATGTAATGCATGGGATTGATAAAAATTAGAATATTTGGACAACATATTATTTGGGCACTTTGAAATTAAAATTTCTCAGTCCCTAGTAGAGTCGCCACTGTAGAGATTATGCTATTTTACCGAGGATAAGAGTGGTTAGTGAAGTCACCACCTAGCCTCCACACTAGGACCTCTAATCTTCTATACTAGAAAGGTTCAGAATTTCATATCTTATTTATGCCCCAATAATATGTTGTCCATGTATATTGTAATGTTTATCAATCCCTTATCATTCAAGCACACTTTATTCTTCATTTAAATTGCATCACCTTTGCATGTATGGAAGTAAATTAAGATATTTAAAGAGTACATTTATGTATATCATTCATCTAGAAAGTGAGTTATTCATTGATTGTCGATTGACCTAACAATTACCTTTAATTCCATTAGAAATGGTGGTAATTGCCTAACTCCCATCTTTAGGAGATTAGCCTTTATTGAAATACATTCAATTGTGACTTTTGATTAAGGAAATACAAATCCATTTTTATTAGAAAACACCAATTAATTATGTAGAAAATAGTTTGATGTGAAAGTTAGGTTTTAGCGTGTAAAACAATTTGTTTACTAGCTATTTCAACCCCAAAAATGAAATATAGAGCGTTTATAGTACAAAATCAAAGAGATAAACTATAGTCATAAAATAGTCCTACTTCTACATCGCTAAGTCCATGCAAATGTCAAAGAGGTCGGTTGTTAGTCTGTGCAGACCATTATCAGGGAAAGATTCAGTCTGTTCCATCTTCCACTGCAGCTAAAGAGTCCAGTTGACAACTTAAGAAACACTAAAGCTAGAGAGGTTAGATCATGATTATTGACATATGATGAATAGAGTATAAACTTATTTGAGATGGACAAATCAAAGGTCATTGATTATATATGCAAAACTCATGCCAAGGAATCATCATACAACTTACCACATTTATCTAGTCAGCCTATAAAAAGGATTTAAAATAGTGGAAAATGTAAATTTAAAATCATTTATGATATTTTTGACAGTAAAATTTAATAAATACACCATAGTGGCATTTTGCTAATTTTTAAAAAAATGACATATCATCTGAATGACATCAATCATCTAGCATATTGCTCACACACTACACCTAGACCATTAATTATGCTTGCATGTTTGTGTTAATGCATGTTTTAAATGATTTAAATTCACTTACTATGTTTTATACTCAATGTACCTATATTGTGTTGCCTAGGTAACAAGGATAAACAAGCCAGCCTCAGTGATTGTATAGTGTAGCCATACAAGTGCTAAAAGGTACATAAAGTTGTTTTTCTTCTTTTAGTAGTGGCACTCATGTAAATCCTATAGGTTTAGGATAGCATGCTTAGGAGTTGCTATGTTTATATTTATAATTTGAATGTGATGTATATAAGCAGGTGTGGTGTTTGTTTAGTTTGTATATGGTTTGATAACTATGAGCCTAAGGCTTAGTGTGCTTGATTCTGATATGTGTATAATGTGTGTTGATATTTACTAGGGGGCCAAAAAGGGTCCAGATGGATTTTTATAGATTGTTTGCTTGTAGAAGTGTTTTTAACGAGTGAAAAAATTTGGTATACACTTGGGTAGCCATTATGCTGTCCAATTTTTTATGACTTAAGAAGGGTTTGTAAATGCTTTTTCTAAGTCTATCAAACCATGTATGAATATGACTAAGGATTAGAATAAACATCTAAGCAATATCTATTAGAGTTTTAGAATAGTCTATAAGTATCAAGGAGTTTTCCTATGGAGCGATCCTAAGATGGGTGACCTGTTCAAAAGTGCTTTACCTATCAGGGTTTCTTCAAGAATCTAGTATAAAGGGTCATATTTTGTGGTATCAAAACCTAGGTATTTTACATGAGTGCCAAAGTCTAGGGTTGGTTCTGTGATATGCTACACTATACAGAGGCTGATAAGTTTTGTAATTTCTATAGTAACACGAGATGGCTGATAGACTAACAGAGGAAAGAGTAGGGAAAATGGCCAACTATGCTTTAACAATAATATAGGGAGTAGATAATACAGCTACTTGTGAGCCTAGTGATGCTACACATAGGCCACAACCTTAAGCATAGCCACAGGAAAAAGCATCTCTGGCTTTGTTACAGTAAATAGCCATACTTAGTGCTCTACCTCTACCAGCTCTAATACCTCAACCACCCCCAATTGTTATGCAGAAGACACCATTAGAGAGAATTAAAAAGACGGGAGCTGTGGATTTTTTAGGCACAAAGGAGGATAATGTAGCATGAGTGGAGTATTAGCTAGAGAGGACTTTTTTAGGATTTTGGAATAACTAAAATGCTTAAAAGAAGATAGTTTGAAGTGTATAACTTCCCTTCTACGAAAAGAAAGCATACCATTGGTGGGATACTATTAGAAGGAGGAAGCTAGTGATAAAGCTCACATAGGGGATTTTTCCTAATGAAATTTAGAAAGAGATATATTCCTGAGTCCTATAAGGATAAAAGGAGGTAGGAATTCTTAGATTTGAAATAAGGCAAGAGGACAGTGGGTGAATATGAGTAAGATTTTACCTAATTTATCAAATACGTAGAGGAGTTCATACCTAATAAAGAGGGAAAGTGTAAAAGATTTTTGAAAGGGTTGAATGTGGAGTTAAGAATGCAAATAGCAAACCCCAGGGTAATAGACTTTACTATATTAATGGCATCTATTGATGATATGGAGGAAATAGTGAAAGAGAATAGAGATTTCTTCTAGAGAAATAGATAGTTTACTGTGGGGCAATTTAGTGTAACCCCAGATGATAGTAAGGGAAAAAGAGAGATACCATCTCAATCCTAATCTATGCATCAGGCACTAAGATAGGCACAGATTTAGATATCTGGGTAAGCTTCCATAATTAGACCTCGATTGCCTCCTAGAGTTATTAGTACTCTTAGTCCTTTAAGTAATAAGAATAGACGCCCCCCTCCCCCCGACTTGTAATACATATAACAAGAAGCACTAGAGGCAACATATATTTGGTGAAATAGGTGAGTGTTTTACTTATGGCTCTAGAGACTACTACCGGAAAGAGTATACTCAGAGGCAGCCTGAGGGTACTCACACTCAAGCATCCATAGTTGTACATTAGAGTAGGGGCTAAAGATAGACTAGAAGTGATTAACCTAGTCCTAGTTAGGGGACCAGATCAAAAGGTTATGCCCTATCTAGACATTATGTTGTTAGAGTTAGAAAGGAGGCCGCAACATCATATGTCTTAACTGGTACTTTTTATTTATTTAATGCCTCAATTTTAGCTTTCATAGGCCTAGGATCCACACATTCATATGTATGCACCATGTTGGCACACGATATAGAAGTGAAATCTAAGCATGTAAATATAGATATACAAGTCAGTAATCCTATAAGGTAGAGTGTGCATGTGAATAAAGTGCATAGACAATGTCCTTTAGTGATCTAGGATTATTTGTTTCTGGCAGATTTGATTGAATTACCTTTTCATGAGTTTGATATGATTCTAGGAATGGATTAGTTATCAAAGCATCGAGCTATACTTAACTCTAAATACAAGAAGCTGACCTTCCATATTGTAAAGGGATAGACAGTGATAGTTGTGGGTGAGAGAAATTAAGTGAATAATCTCATCTCAATTATTGCAGCAAGGAAACTCATCTGAAAAAGGTGCAAAGCTTATTTTGCCCATGTCATTGACACTGATGCTTCCACCTTAATACTTGAATGGATTCCTATAGTGTCTAAGTTACCTAAAGTGTTTCTTAATGAGTTACTAGGTTTGCCTCCATAGCAAGAGCTTAATTTTAAAATTGAGGTGTATCCTAGTACAACTCCTATTTCTATTACTACTTGCTGAATGGCACCTACTAAATTGAAAGAATTGAAGGTGCAATCTTAGGAACTATTAGATAAAGGTTTTATTAGACCTAGTGTTTTACCTTAGAGAGCACCTATGTTGTTTATGAAGAAGAAAGATAGCTTACTTCGGCATTGTATTAATTACAAAGAGCTGAATAAAGTGATAGTGAAAAACAAATATCCTTTGCCTATAATAGATGACCTCTTTGATTAGTTGAAGGGTGTAAGTGTATTTTCTAAGATCAAATTGAGATTTGGATACCATCAGCTAAATGTCAAGGAAGCTGATATTCTTATGACTGCATTTAAAGCTAGATATAGGTACTATGAATTCTTAGTGATGCCTTTTGGTCTTACAAATGCCCTAGTAGCCTTCATGGACTTAATGAATATAATATTTCAACCTTATCTAGATCAGTTTGTGGTAGTATTCATTGATGATATTCTAGTATACTCTAAGACTAGAGAAAAACATGAACAACATCTTAGGGTTGTGTTGCAGACTCTGAGGGAGAGATAGTTGTATGCCGAGCTAAGTAAATGTGACTTTTAACTGATTAAAGTAGCTTTTTTAGGACACAAAGTATCAATAGAAGGCATCAAAGTAGACCTTAGCAAGGTTAAAGCAATGTTAGAGTGTGAACCTCTAAGGAATGTGACATAGATATGGAGTTTCTATAGTTTGACAAGGTATTACAGGAGGTTTATAAAAGGATTCTCTTTGATTGTATCCCCTTTAAAAAGATTGGTAAGGAAGAATGTGAAATTTGAGTGGGATGATACATGTCAAGCTAGTTTTGAGAAGCTGAAAAAGATGCTGATAGAAGCTACTATCCTAATTTAGCCTAAACAGGGTAAGGACTTTGTAGTGTATAGTGATGCCTCACTTAATGGCTTAGGTTGTATACTAATGTAAGAAAGAAAAGTAGTAGCCTATGCTTTAAGATATTTAAAGCCATATGAGAAGAATTACCCTACTCACGACTTAGAGCTAGCTGCTATTGTTTTTGCTCTAAAAATTTGGAGGCACTACTTGTATAGTAAGAAATGTTACATCTACACTAATCACAAGAGTCTAAAATACCTTCTCACTCAGAAAAAATTGAACTTAAGCCAAAGAGCATGGCTAGAGCTAATTAAGGATTATGACTGCTTGATAGATTACCATAAGAGAAAAGATAATGTGGTAGTAAATGCATTAAGTAGGAAATTCATGGTGACTTTGAGATCTATAGATGCTAGGATATAGTACACCAAGGTGAAAGCTACATTGGTTGAGTTATAGATTAAACTAGATTTCAAACATTTGATAAAGGAAGCTTAGGGTAGAGATGAGTCACTGATAAAACTAGTAAATAAAGTTCAAGAGGGGAAGGCACTATGATTTGATTTGAGAGAGAGAGAGGATATCTATATTATTAGGGTAGGTTATGTATACCTAGTACAGATGACCTAAGGTTACAAATACTGATAGAGGCTTATGAAGCTTCTTACTCTATACACCCTAGTAGTACTAAGATGTACTTGGATTTGAAGCCTTAGTATTGGTGGTCAAGTATAAAGAGAGACATGGCAGAGTATGTGCTAGATGTTTGACATGTCAGTAGGTAAAGGTTAAGTATCAAGTTCTTTCTAGATTGCTACATCCTATAGTAATACCATAGTGGAAGTGGGAAAAGGTAACAATGGATTTTGTAATGGGATTGCCTATGACAAGAGGTAAATGTGATAATGTGTGGGTGACTGTTAAAAAATTGACCAAGACAACTCACTTTATCTCTATCAGGGTGGACCATTTACTAGAAAAGTTAGTTAAACTATACATTGATGAGATTGTTAGACTTTATGGTGTACCTATGGCAATCATTTCTGATAAAGTTCCTCAATTCACTTCTAGGTTTTAGAAGAAGCTATATGAAGCCTTAGGCACTAGATTGACCTGTAGTATAGCTTTCCACCCTAAGATAGATAGACAGTCAGAAAGGGCGATAAAAGTGCTTGAGGATATGTCATGCAGCTGTGCCATTGAATTTAAAGGTAGCTAGGATCAATACTTGTCTTTAGCAAAGTTTGCCTATAACAATAGCTATCAGACTAGTTTAGGCATGGCCCTATATGAAGCATTATATGGTAGAAAGTGTAGAACTCCTTTGTGTTGGAGTGAGATTAGGGAAACCAAGATATCAGGGCTTGATATGATTAGAGATGTTAAGGAAAAGGTTAAGGAGATTAGAGAGAGACTGAAAGCTATAGTTGATAGGCTAAAATCCTATACAGATCTAAAGCGAAGGGATATTAAGTATGCTATTGGTGAAAAAGTGTTCTTAAAGGTGTCTCTATGGAAGAAGGTCTTTAGATTTGGGAAAAAGGGGAAGTTAAGCCCCAGATTCATTGGCCCATAAGAGATTATAAAAAGAGTAGGACCTCTAGCATACAGGCTAGCTATGCCATATGAACTATTATAGATTCATAAAGTGTTTCATTTCTTAATGTTAAAGGCGATATAAATTAGATCCCTCCCACATAGTTCTAACAACATATGTAAAAGTATAGTCAGACTTGAGTTACAAAAAAGAACTAATACAGATACTGGATAGAGAAGTGAAGCAGTTAAGGAATAAAGCCATTCCTTTAGTTTAAGTCCTCTGGAGACATCATAATGTTAAAAAAGCTACCTAGGAGCTGAAGAGTAGATGATGGCTTAATATCCATACCTCTTCACTCTAGGTAACTTCGAGGATAAAATTTCTTAAGAGGGGAAGAATTGTAATGCTCATAAATCAAGGTTTTGTGAACAATACCACTGAGGCCGAAAAGTGTTCCCAGAGTGTCGTGTCACCTTTACAAGGCTCGAGGCATAGGTACTGGTCATGAAACTTTAAGGGCCATAAAATGATGAAATTGACTTAATTTAATGATTTAACAGAACTAATAAATTCTTTTAGGCTTTAATTTAGTAGGCCTAGGCTTAGATGGAGTCAGGCCAAGAATCACCCGAGATGTGCTCAGATAGACCTAAAAATGCCATAACCTAAGGTTAAAAATTCCCCTGAGCCTACTGGTTAGAGAATTTTTTTAATTTCGAGGTTGTTTGCAAATTTTCTTAATTTTATGGTTTTATATGTAAATCGATGTAGTTAGTTAACTATAATGTCGATGGAATTTGGTCATGAAATTTTATGAGCCTCTAAATAGGACTAATTAAAGGTTTTTAAAGATTTTTAAAACAAATGCATTGATTTTGAGAGGTCTATGTGATTTTTAAAAATTTCGTGAAGTCTCTATCAAAATTGAGCTTTTTTTGGTAGTTCGGGTGGCGTATGGGCCCCACTCATGCCACCTCAACCCTTATATAAGGCCTAAGTTACCACCTAAGTGGCCACTTAGCCACCTTCACTCACCTCTCCTTCATTTCTTCCCTTTGTTGTTCAATGCCATTTCTAGCTAAAGCCACCATTTTCATTCCCTTTTTACAAGCTTTTCTTATGTCTATTACTATAAAAAAATCCCCTAATTGTATTAGAAATTCACTTGTGAAGGTGTTAAAAGTCATAGAAGCCCCTAAAGTGTAAGAAAATTCAAGGAAGCTAAGGTGTGCACCTAAAGGTGCTAAAAAAGCAACTTCTTATGTGTAAGTAAGTCCACCCTTTTTAATTTATTTCCTAGAGGATTTGATGATTCTAAGAACATCTATGTGATTGGAATTTAATTTGGAGGCATTTGTGAATTTTGGTGAATTTTTTAAAGGGTATTGGCATAAATGGAGGCTTGGGAAAAAAGAAGGATTGGTGACTTCTTTCAATCTTGAAGTGTGGAATTCAACTCCTTAGATTGGGAGGTAAGTGAATTTAAAGCATTCAAAGCATGTGTGATCAATTTGCTATGAATGAAGCTTAGAAACCTTGGATGGAATTGGTAGAATATGTGGTTAAAGTGTGTGATTTGATGGATTATGTATGTAATAGGGTAATTATGTTCAGAATCAATGCTTAGGATGGAATTTATGTGGAAATAATGCATGGAAGGGTAACTTTCCTTTTTGGCTAAGAGTTTTGTGTAAGGGGGTCTGTGTGTGTATAGCTTGTAATGGTGTTATGGCATGGTAATTGAGGTATATGGCATAAAAGATGCTTGGAATGTATGTGTAGGTAGTGGGAATTATGAGTTTTAGTGTATGTCTTCTTATGGCCAAGAGGTCCTTTGATACGTATGCTAGGTGAATGACATGTATACTTGACCTATGGAATGTATTTGGCATGCCATTAATGGCATGTGAGGTGTAGGTAAATAGCCTGGTCAAGTAAGGCTTATGTGTGTGTGTATGTAATGTGGTGGGGGCATAATTGTAGTGTGTGTTGGCTTAGCTTGCACGATAAAGGCTTAACATGTGTATAGGCATGCTTGTGCAATGTCTAAGTGTGTATAAGGATGCTTGACTATGATATAAAGCATGTATAAGGCAACTTGAGACTTGTGGTTGAGAGCTTTGTAAGGTAAATTGGCATGAAAATGAGGTATGGCCTACCTAGCACTTTTATGTGTGTAATAGCATAACATTTGTGGCATTAATGTGGCATTATGTATATAGAATGATTTAGATTGATATGTATGCTTAGTAGTGGCATGAAATGGATAACATGTTAGACACTTTGAAAGGATGGAAAAAAGGTTGAAAAGTAAATTTAGAATTTGCTTAAAAGGGCATAAAAAATGGCTTTGGAAATGGACTAGTTTTAGGCATGAAATCGGTACCTTAAAGTGGCTTAACTTGTAATATTCATGTAAGTTGGCATGGAAGCCATTTGTGTGGCAATTTGATGTACTTAAATGAGTTTGGCTATGGGCCTATGGGAAAACTTTAGCATGAGTGCAATTGGCACTGAAAGAAGGCTTAAAATGGCCATCACAATTAAGAAAAATGACATATAATTGTCCCGTAAAAACATAATTTTTGGATTATAATTCAAATAAACATCTAAACTATGAATAATTGAGCCAAAATAATAGGCTAGACTAGATTTAATATGCTTTAATTTATACCTTCAGAAATGAGTCAAAAAGTGACAAAAATTTTACCTGTAATTGCTCGACAAGACTAAAAATGACCTATAATTGTCCAGGTCAAAAATTGACTATTTGATAAAAAATTTTAATTGTCTATTTTTGAACTTATAATATAATAAAAACATGATAAGTAATGAAAATAACTTAAAATAAAGTCAAATGGCCTATTAGTTAGACACCCACTAAATGGGTTAATTAGTCAACTTAGGGATTAGCAACTGCTAGACTATCTAGTTATCAGACTAAGCTAGTGTAATGACAGAGGTTCATAATTGAGCCAATGCACTAGTCTATAGGGCAGACACTCTTATTTATTGATTGGATATTAGACTATACTGCTACAGTGGCAAAGGTCTTTAGAGGGGCCACTACACTAGTCTATGGGGCAAACCCGGAGGATATATTTGACATGATCAATGCCCTTGGGAGGTCTATGGACTAATCCCTAAACACAGTTATTTAGTATTTATGCCCTTTGGGAGGTTCTTATGAACTAATCCCTATAGGCTATATCAGGTCGGTGTAATGGTTAGGGTCCAAAATGTGGGCCACCGCACATTTTTAAGTTCCCTTTTGATCTAGTGTCTATAAGTGTCGTCTATCTAGTGTGGCCTATGAAAAGGACTTAAAATAGTGAAAAATGTAAATTTAAATTAATTTATGATAATTTATGATAGGAAAACTTAATAAATACACCACAGTGGCATTTTGGTAATTTAAAGAAAATATGACATCATCTGAATGGCATCAATCATCTAGCATGTTGCTCACACTCTACACCTAGACCATTAATTATGCTTACATATGTGTGTTAATGCATGTTTTAAATGATTTAAATTCACTTACTAAGTTTTATACTCAACATAACTATGTTGTGGTGTGAAGGTAAAATGGATAAGTAACCTAGCCCCAGTGCTAGTGCAGTGTTACCATACAATTATTGAAGGGTATAGAAAGTTATTTTTCTTCTTTTAGTAGTGGCACTCATGTAAATCCTATAGGTTTAGGTTAGCATGCTTAGGAGCTGCTATGTCTATATTTATAACCTGAATGTGATTTATATAAGCATGTGTGGTGTTTGTTTAGTTTATGTGTGGTTTGATAACTGTGGGCCTGAGGCTCGATGTATTTGATTTTGATGTGTGCTGATGTTGACTAGGGGACTAAAAGGGTCCATATGGCGGTTTATGGATTGTCTGCTTATATAAGCATTTTTAACAGGTGAAAAAAATTTGGAATATCACTATAGCAACCATTATGTTGCCCAATTTTTTATGACTTAGGAAGTGTTTGTAAATGCTTTTTTTAAGTCTGTCAGACAATGTATGAATATGACTAAGGATTAGATTAGACATTTAAGCAATATCTGTTAGAGTTTTAGAATAGTCCATAAGTGTTAAAGAGCTTTCCTTTAGAGCAATCCTAAGATAGGTGACCTATCAGGAAGTGCATCACCTGTCGAGTTTCTTTAAGAATCCTATAGAGGTTGTCACACTACCTCTATACATACAAAATAGATAGGAAATATACCCTGGATGGCTAGTCAACTACACTACAATCACTAAGGCTAGATAGCTCTACTATCTATAACCTACGTAACGGAACACTGACATGTTGAGTAAAAACTCAATGGTGAATTTAATGTAATATATTTGTGTCACACATACAGTCATGCAATACATAATTTTATTCATTTGTCATAGTTATGTGCACATTTATACTTTCACACATTCCTCAGTTTCTATCCACTTTATAAGCATGTCAATATTCGTTTACTCATTTCTATGACCTCATTTCCTTAAGTCATTCTAATCATATAATTCATTTTATTGATATCAATTTAGCATATCATTATCACCACAACTTTCCTTACTATAATATGATTAATATTACCACTATCCAATGATGCATATACCTACATTATTTCATCCATTTCACTTCTCTACAATTATCCATACCAAGCCACATTCCCAATCACCATAAGTGGTCATTTTCACACAAAAATATACATGGCATACTTTGTCACCTTTTAGGTCACACCATTCATTTTTTGCCACCCCTTAATTTCCTTGTCCATTTTATATTACAAGATAACTTTATGTCCACTTTCTAGCCTAATTACAGTACCAACACTTATCACATATAAATGCACACCTTCTTATCACCATGTATACCATTCAACCACACTTTGCACACACATATGCACATGAATTTCTTCCATGCCAAGCACACACATAAGCTTTTCATTTTCATACTAACATAATTAGATAACCATTACATATCAATAGACACACATATATATAAACTCACACTTCCATACACACTTTTACATACACATTCAAGCACACACATGCCAAAACACATTTATTACATCAAATGTACACACATAGGGTGTGAAATTAGCATTCTCCACCACTTTAAGCCTTTAGATGGCTTTATTTACTAAGCTTCCTTTCTTGACCTAAAAACATATACAACCTAGGGTTTAGAAAATTCTAAAAAATTCTACATAACTCTAAATTGAAAGCTAGTTACATGGTTATGCCAGGCTCACTTAAAACTACTTAAAAAAATAAAAAAGGGATAAAATCCCTTACAAAAGAAATTGGCACTATTCACCTTATGCTTATATCTCACTTTTGAAGCTTTATATCTCAATTCTATCAGTTGGAATGGCTTTTTGACACTGGGGAGGCAAAGAACTATATAAAATTTATGGGGTTTGGGCTTGTATGGAGAGAGAAATGAAGAAAAATAGAGGAGAGAGGAGAGAAAATATGGCATTGGCCAAGGGAGCTAGGAGGAGGAAGATAACTCTTATGGGACATGTGGCACTCTCACATGTTTGAGGTGTTTTGTATTAGTGAGTTAGACAACTCAAATTGCACCATGTGTTGATCCAATAGTCCATTTTAACTTGATTTTTTTTCAAAATTTAAAAATTCAAAATAATTTTTCTAGACCTCTAAAAATCATGGTTTTAGTGCAAAAACTTCTTGATAATGCCTATTAAGGGTTTTAAAAAATCTCAGGTCAAAATTCCCTTAAGAACTAGGGTTACTATTCACTTATATAATTAAGAAATTCCAAATAAATATCAAACAATCTTAGATTATTAAAATTACCTCACCAATAGAATCATTAGAATTTTTGATCTTTAGGATATGATATTCTTAGGTCCATCTGGGCACCACTCGTACCATTCCCGATACAAACTCAACTAAGGTCATTATTTACTAGTTCCTAGCCTAAAATGATTTATTGGTTCTATTAAAACTTTTAATGATTTATTTTCCATCATTTTTAGGCTATCAAAGTTTTATGACTAGTACTCCCCCTTCTGGCCATTATATGGTGCCTTGACATCTCAAGAGATATTATTCATGCCTTAGAGGTACTATTTATGAAATAGAGATTTACAAGCACTATAATCCTTACCCTCTTAAGAAATTTCATCTTTGAAATTACCTAGTGAGAATAAATGTGGAAACTAAGCTTTTATATGCTCTTCTCTTTCCCGTGTGGCTTCTTCGACCTTATGGTGCTTCTATAGCACTTTGACTAATGGAATAGATTTGTTCCTCAATTCTTTGACTTTCTTTGGCCAATATCTATACTAGCTTTTCCTCATAAGTTAAATCTAGTTGCACCTAGATCTCCTCTACATATTTTATATGAGTAAGGTTAGATCGATATCACCTATATATAGAGACAAGAAATATGGTGTGGATATGTTATAATTCTCATGGTAAGGCTAACTCGTATGCTATCAGTCCCATATGTCTAATGATCTTGTATGGACCAATAAATTTTGGACTCAATTTCCCCTTTTTACCAAATCTGAGTACCTTATTCCGTGGTGATACTTTTAGGAACACTTTCTCACTAACCTTGTACTCAATGTCTTTTCACTTTAAATCAACATATGATTTCTATCGATTTGTGGTAGTCTTTAACCTGTCCCTTATGACTCTGAATTTCTCCTTGACATCCCTAATCAAATCAAGTCCCATAAGCTTGTTCTCACCTACTTCACTCTAATAGAGTGGAATCTTGTACCTTCTACAATACAGTGCCTCATAAGGTGCCATGCCTAAGCTAGCTTGATGGCTATTGTTATAGGCAAATTCAACCAAAGACAAGTACTAGTCCCAGCTTCCTTTAAATTCAATGGCACAGTTGCACAACATATCTTCTAATACCTGTATAACCCATCTATCTATAGATGAAATGTTATCCTGAAAGTCAGATGAGTACTAAAAGCTTCTTGTAGTTTCTTCCAAAATCTAGAAGTAA
>CANXYI010378588.1:0-11088 GCA_948208565.1 Hura crepitans | reverse complement strand
GAAAGAATGAGGAATTGAAGGAGTTAATTAAATAGAAATAGAATTGAATCCATTATACATACATAATTAAAGAATTATAACTTTAAGTAAGAGATAAGTGAAATTATGAAGTATGGGGACAAATAGGATTTAAATATGATTTAGCCAAATTATGATAAATGTATAGAAATATAATATATGCTCAAGCATCATTATTAACCAATTGATTCGTACTCAATCAAATAGAGATGATGAGAACTTGTAAAATTAATTATACAACATAATTAACTAATGTTAATTATTATAAATGAGGTGAGTATAACGAATTAAAATGGGAATAGAGAACATTCCTGATGCTTAAGAAAGAGAAAAAAAATACAATGACTAAAATAAAAAAGTAATGAATTGAATCCATCATCCATACATAATTAAAGAACTATAACTTTAAGTAAGAGATAAGTGAAATTATGAAGTATGGGGATAAATAGGATTTAAATATGATTTAGCCAAATTATGATAAATGTATAAATATATAATATATGCTTAAGCATCATTATTAATCAATTGATTTGTACCCAATCAAATAGAGATTATGAGAACTTGTAAAATTAATTATATGACATAATTAAGTTATGTTAATTATTATAAATGAGGTGAGTATAACTAATTAAAATGAGAATAGAGAACATTCCTGATGCCTAAGAAAGAAAAAAAAAAATACACTGACCAAAATAAAAAGTAATTTGAATTTGAATCTAGGAAAAGATAGATGAATGATCTTTTAACATGAAATTGAAAGAAATAAATTTTATGAGAAAGAGAGGATAATGGTTTAATAAGATAAAGTATATATACATATATAATTATTATAAATTCTAATTCTTAATTAATGACAATAAAATATAGAAATATTGATTATATTATAGATAATTAAAGACTATAAAATAAATTTTTATTTAAGCATAAAGTATAAAGGAATAATTATGAAAATAAGTAATTGAGGAATTAAGCACATTAAGGATACATTAAGAGTTTATATTGAAATGTTAAGTATTCAATAAATACTATTAATCTTATGAAAGATAATAAATAAAGGTTAATCGAAAGATACTCTTACTTTTGAAGGTTGAATGATAAGTCATAATGACAAGGGATGTTACGAATAATAAGAATACGAGAGGAAATTGATATAAAAAGGATGTTTATGATGAAGTTGAAAGATTATACCATGAGTATAAATATAAAATATGAAATGTTATAATGATGAAATAATATGTTGGGGTTAAACTAAATGTAATGAAAATGCTTGGAAAATAATGAAATTAAGATAGATACTAGCCCATATTAGTTGGACAATCTATTGAATAGGTTGACAAGTCAACTAGGGAGTTAGCAATTACTAGTGGCTTTGGTTGTTTTAGGCCATTTCCTATTTATATGATATGGAGGGTGTAGCCACCTTACGTTCTGTTAGTGAACCCTGCACACCTGAGTATTTTGAGTTCTATATGGGTTGATCCCTACAACCCACTTTACTTGTCGATATTGGGAGGTCCCATGAGGCTGATCCCTGCTATCCACCTGAGATGAGATGCTGATTGGGATAATAGGAGGTCCCACGGGGCTGATCCCTACTATCCTTATAGATGTTGGGAGGTCCATTAGGACTGATCCCTACCAACTGTTACTCCGATATTGGGAGGTTCTTATGAACTGATCCCTGGTATTGGATAGATGGTGTGTACAGACCTCGAGGTCTAAAATGTGGACCACTATACAAGATGGATCCCAATATCTAGTGTTGAGAGTATGTCTACCAAATTTCAATTGAATAAAGAATATCCAAATGAAAATGACTAATATACCATTAAAGATATTCAAATATTTGTATTTGGGAAATGAGAAGTAAAAGAAAGAGAAAGGAAATAAAGTAAGAGATGAATTGAAATAATGGATGAAATAAACTAATCTGATAGTATCAAAAAAATTGTTGATACATAAATACCACTTAGTACGTACTAAGATAGAGCATTTGACATAAGTTTATTAAGAAATGTATCTATAAATGAACTTAATTGATTATAGATATGTATAAGTTAGTTAAAGATAAAATGATCAGTCAAAAATAGTAAAGCAAGAGGAATAAATAGAGACTGCGAGAATATATTAAGGAAAGATGCGAGTGTATTCTTAGAGAATATTGTAAAGTAAGAGAAATTGAAAATATGTTAAATTATCACTAGACATATAGTTAGAAATGAGCATAAGAGGCAATAACACTTGACCACTGCCTAGTATAAAGATAAATTGGGGTGAGACAACAAAATTATGCTCATAATAAATATGGGAGTGTTATAGGAAAAGATTTAAAAATAAATAGGGGAATAAGGATATGATTAGAGTAAGCTAATACTAATGGCTATTATTTACTAAAATTCAAAAATTTAATTTCCGTAGTATTCCAATACACCACTAAGCAATTATGCTCAATGCATTAGCTTCTTTGCTAATGCATAGGTTATCAGTTAAGGTAAGCGGAGCAGTGGATTGAGTCCTAGCATCAGCTGAAACATCTTATAAAAGCCACAAGTAAGATGAGTCTATCACAAGCATTGTTTGCATGCTGAATGTGTAATGATTGTTATTTTTAGAATTTTACATGCATGACAGTGTAACAAGGCCTTCAAATATAAACTCCTAAACGTAAATAGAATGACATAAGCCTTTGTTGTAATAAGTTCAATTGAGTCTAGAATAGAACAATATATTAGATGATTATTAAATATAATAACATTTCTTATCGAGTTAAATGAGTTACGGGTGAGGGTAGTATTAAGATTGGTGACCTACTGGGAAGTGGCATCTCTTACCCGTAGCAAAATGGTTCAGGAGGTGTTACACCAATCATGGCACACCTCTTGACCATCACCTGCCCATGATCATACACTTGCACATTCACACATTTCATCACAAATGCACATCATATATCATAATTCCACCACACACACATGCATACATGCCATACCATGCATGTCATGCCATGATACATCATGCATATGTCTCGGCCATACCATGATCATGTATATATGTACATTTTCTCACTAATTTCATCCCTTACACATTTATATCCACACTAAACATATCATATCCCATCCTTTGCACCATGATTACATTCTAATCATCACATACATGCCATATTACACATACACATGCCACTATGCCATGCCATACCTCTCAGCCCACTTTAGATCATACACATACCTACATTTTTCCATCATAGAACACATATATATCATTCATTTTCATGCCACATATGTCATTTGCCACCACTTACACCATAGTTACATGACATACCATACACTCATATGCCATGACACATCTTGGCCATTTTGAGTTCATCAACCTACACATATTTTTCTCCATAATTCTACACATATAACATCCTTTTTACATATAACTAACATCATACCATGATTAAATCAATATTTTCCATATAATACATAGTAAAATTATGAGTTTCATACATAATATCATGTCGATTCACATTTATAAAAATCAAGACATGCCTTTAGTATATCAAATTCTCATACCTAGATTGATTTAAAAGCTTTTCCCGCACTTTTACGCCTTTAGTTTCCTTGCTTCCCTTGATTATTCCTTACGCCTACATAATACAAGGTAGGCTTAGAAAATTGACTAAAAATCCTATAAGCTTTAATTTGGAAATCTAAAAATATGGTGTTTCTTAGAATCATGTAGGCTACCTATAACTAAAATAAATAACCACAAATGATCACTTACCCTTCACTTGAATTTTAGACCACCATACACTTCACTTGAATTTTAGCCTACCATGTGTATGTAACTTGAACTTAAGTGAATTTTTACCACTTTTAGGGATATCTATGGAGTTTACAAGCTTGGTGGACACCTTTCTACATATTTATCATGATTTATGGTAATGGTTTAGTGGGGAAATATAGTAGAAAAAGCATTAAAATAGTGGTTAGAAGAGAGAGAGGACGTCAATAGCCCAAGAAAGAAAAAAAGGGAGGAGTGGGGAGGTAGAGGGTGATTTGGCAACTAGTGGAATATCCAATTGGCAATGGGGTTTATATATGTGTGAGTGGGTGCCTCGGGTGGTGACACATTGCACCCAAGCATCATTAAACATCTTGATTTTTAGCTAAATTTTCAGGCAAATTTAAAAAGTCATCTAGACATCCAAAAATCATCATATCTATTCTAAAAATCCTTGATTGGGCTTATGTAATGGCTTGTAAAATTTTATGTCAAAATTTCATCACTAAGTCACTTAATTAATTACTTGAGAAATTGAGAAATTTTAAAAAAATTACCAAATAACCTCAGAAAATTAAAATTCCTTCCCTAATGAACTCAGTGAAATTTTTTACCTTCAAATTATGATATTTTTATGTTTGTCTGAGCATATCCCAAGTCATTCCTGGCCCAAGTCTTTCTACGGCTATGATCCAATAGCTTATGGCTTAGAATGAATTATTGGTTTTGCTAAATTTTTAAATTAATTCATTTTACCCATTTTTTGGCCCATCAAAGTTTCATGACCAGTACACCTCTTCTTGAGCCTCGTAAAGGTGTCCCGACTACCTAGGCACACTTTTCAAGCCCCGGAGGTACTTTTTATGTAACCTTGATTTATGGGCATTACATTAAGGTTACCTCCCTCTTTTCTATCCTTAGCCTATAGTAGTGTTATGCTTAAAGTTCAAATTTGTAAGCTAAATGTATCCCACCTATCATGCAAGTAATACATTGCATGATGCACAATAACCTGGCCTCTTTTATAGGGTCTTTACCCTACATGGTTCTAAATAATATATGTGTCCTATAATATAACCAATGTGTTATCACTTAATAGTCCACTCCTTATAATACATAAATTCTACCTCACTAGTGTAACCACACCTTAAGTGTGTGGATAGTATTGTAAATATAAAAATATAGCTAAGGCATTACATGGTTTATTTTGTAAACATGTCATCTGTGTTGGACTCCCACCCATGGTTCCTATAAGTGCAAAAATGATCACTATTTAAGCATAACTAGTATCCATCTTAAGTATTTTGCATACAAGGAACCCAAGAAGCATGAAAGAAATATTTACTTTAGCTAATCACAAAATAGATAGTGGTGCAATATTAGAGTGTTTGTATGGCTCCTCTTTTTTCACTGGTCACATTGTTAGCTCCTAATGAATCATACTTTAAATTTAGTACCTGTAAATGGATACAAATAACTTCCTATGATTAGCTGACACCAACCATAAGTTGCTAATTTCTCAAGAGTCTATCATGCTTTATTAACATTCCTATAAGGTTTAACTAGTTAACACAATCATGATAGTTTAGTGAAAATAGGAGTTTATGCAGCTGATGCATAATCAAATAGCCCTAATATCACATTTATGTCCCCTTCCTAATGCACACCTAACTCTAGTCCAAAATGTAGTGGGATATGAAAATAAGGTAGTACATACCCTAAATGTCTTGATCAAAATAAGCTTTGGCCTAGTCGCTCTCTCCATCCTTAGCCTTTGTCTTGGACTCACTTCGCCTAGTTCCTGAATTCTAGCTCATATCCTGAATTGATTTTATTCATGCTTTTTTCCTTTTTGTTGCTTTCTCATCATCCATGAAGTCCTTTGCTTGATTCCATAGTTGTTACTACTATGTACTACCTTTTTGTAGTAGACGCCACACCTGTATTATTCTATCATAGCAACATAAGTGTTTTATCTCCACTTTGCCCTGCTCTACCATCGATGTATCCCCCTCAGTAAGCACTTAACTTTTGCTCTACCTTTATCACTAAAACAATAGCTTCTATGCCTATAAATGCATAAATGTCAGCTGTATTCTCTTTTTAATTAACTTCTATAATTCCTTATCTTCTTTTTAAAAACCCTCTACCTAAATCTCTCACCTAATAACCCATCTTACACAATGTAGGAGCTACTTTGTTGCAATCATTATTGTAATGCTTACCATCATAGCTAATAGTAGCAACTACTATGCCCTGACACGCTAGCAATATACTACCCTGCTATAGTGGTAGAGCTACTCTAGCACTTCAATACTAGTAGTAACTATTATCTTGCATTCCTTGCATTATTTGGTTAATTCTATTTGCTCCTAGGACTACCATCACCTTTTCTCTCTCCCTCTGTATCTGATAAGTACCTCCAAGAAATAGGCAGAAGCTTAACTTACCTATTGGGTTCTTATTTATAGCCATCGATGAGTCATGGCAAAATTCCATTGATGCTCTATAGTAGGCATAACCAATTTCTACCTTGGTCCCTTCTATCTACCTTTTCCACCTTGATCCCCTCTATTTGCCTTTTCTACCTTAGTCCCCTTTATCTGACCCTTTCTCTTTTCCTTTTTTAATTTGTTCATGCTACTCCCTCTTACTCACTACTTCCTTCCTCGTGGCTTCCCTTTGACTTTCTCATTTCTTCTTTTTTGCTCATAGATTTTCCTCTTTTTATATGTCCTTCTTTCTTTCCTTTCCCCCATGACTTGCAACTTGACCTTTCCTGTTAATTACTTTATGGTGTCACCGAAAATTCTAAAGATTTGCTGACTTATCAAGTCAATTTTATTCCCCTTCTAGAATTGCTTGTATATTATTATTATTGTTATTATTATTATTATTATTATTATTATTATTATTATAATTATCATAATTTACCTCTCATATGTCTATGTATTCGCCAGGTTCTGGTTAATTCCATTCAAAGCTCCTTAATTTAACTAACTTCTCATAATATTATTTCCCTATTTATGCTAATAAAATCTTCTTAAATTAATTTCACTACTATCTATTAAATCACTTTTCAAAAACTGAGTTCACTAATTAATTTGCCAAGCCTAGAGTTTTACGGGATGATAATTCTTCCCTACTTAATTTATTTCATCCACAAAATAAGGATACATACTTGGAAGGAACAACTATGGTACTACTATTGTTATATTTGGAAGAGGGTTATTGACTACTATGCTCAATCCAAAATTGTACAACTTTCCAAGGAAATATGCAAAACTTCCTTCCCTGAGTGTAACAATGTCCCACTTGTTAAGAAGATTTTAAGGACATATACTAACCACATCTAATAGAACAATTTCAACCTAAGGTTTGCTCCTATATAAACTCAAGACATAACTAAATCATCTTTCTTAATAGAAGAGGTTAATCAGGGTATTCCTATCTTGGAAAAATTATCTTATAGCCTGCTAACTTATAGTTGACTCAATTTTGTTCACATTCACCTATGCATATAGATATTCTTATCATTTACAATTCATTATACTGATGGTTAATAGGACATTCAGTAGCCTCATATACATGATTGAATGATAACTATATATATATGCAACTACATTATAGTTGTACACATCCTTCCTTATCACTATCTATTCATGCCAATCCTACTTTTAGCCTATCTCTAGGCTTGGTATTTCTTGACATCTCTTACGTATATTACACGGGAGTAGCTATATTCTTTTTTTACTATCAGTTTCCCTTAACACAAAAATCTATGCAAATTGGAGCTTTTCTTATTGATCTAAATATTTATCTATTTTCTCATCTTACTTCTCACCTTCTTCCCCTCACTTGAGCCTGGCCTACAATGGCTAATAACTATAGGTTCTTTACCTGAGCTTTTAGGACTCAGTTGAATAAAAGGAGTTTGACTTGAATTCTATTATTATTCCTATGTCTTTCATTACTTCTAACTTTACTTTTGACTAGCTAATTATACCATTAGCTTTTGACACTTTATAGATTGAAAGGTTAGGTAATCAAAAATCTTTCCCTACTCAAGGTATCTCCTAGAATAGAGGCATTTTTAGGGTCTTAATTAGTTGAGCAATCATAATTTTTTCAATAATTCCATTTGCCCATACTACATTAGTTTTAGCTCTTTTCATTAAGGCATATGCCTCGACTCTTAGAGTTATTATTATTACAAAATCTTCCCTATATAGGTGGCACTTGTCCTTTTCAATGCAACTATTAAGTTTAATTTTGATGGATTCCAATTGAATCCCATACATTATCACCCTTTATGACTAAAAAACCATTTTAGGCCAAAGAAGTCATCTTTTTTTTTCCTGAAATTACACTTTTTATCTTAGCAAACCATCACTTCTTATCTAGGCTCGCAGTGCCATTTTTAGATGTCTACCATCCTCGTCTTTAACTTAGAATAATTTGATATGTCCCTAGTAAATGTTATCACCACCAATAGGCTTTCTTTACACACATACACCATGTATTCTAAACTATCATTGGGAACATGTCACAACTACTTGAATACCATCTCTGTCAACTCTTACCAATACCTATACATTGCTGGTGTCACTTCCTCCTCTACCACTTTGATCCCATACTATCACCATTCATTTACTCAGGGCCCTACACTACAGTTAAAGGTAAGAGCGATAAAAGAGGTGGTATTATCAATGATATGACTCCCAACATGGATTAGAATACCTAGATAAGGTATTGGTGAAGAATCTCATGTTTTAAGGCTACTATAGATATGCTACTAGGGGTAGCTTTAGGGAAGGGACATAATTTCTTTCTCCATTCTCTTAATAACACTACTAGACAACTAAAGTGAGTCTAATAGCACCCTTATATACCTATTAAGTGACTTTAACTAAACAAGGATAAGTATCAAGATCTAGGTATACTCTTATATGGAATTGGCATCTACATACATTGCAATATTAGAACCATAAAATAAGCTCTAATACCACAACTGTAACACTTACCCCTCAGACACTACTATTTAAACAAGAGAGGGTATTATAAGTGAGCTTATACTTAAATCTTATACAAATGATACCCTTAAAAGGTCTCAAAGTAGGGTTCTAGTCAAACTTATTTGTTAACTTCATTACTTTATAAAAATTTATTTTACTAAAGGATAGTTTGAGACTAAATTACAGTAGCATAATAGCTGTCTGGATGCCTACCAAAATTTTACTCGTAGAAAAACACTTTTAAAAACATTAAAATCAATCCTCTAATATTCACAAAGACTATAATAACATTAAACAACTATAACATCACATTTATAAAATCACATTTTTAAGTTTGTCACTCCTTGTGACAAACTCAAGAATACAACTAAAAACTCTTCCTTAAAGGAAGATGTCAATCAAGGCTTATCTTATCTAGTTCTAGCACATGTCAACTTGCTATCATGCAATCTTCTGAGTTGAACTCTTACACTTCTATATATCTCAACTCTTATGACTTTCATGATACATTAGATCTACAAACTAAAACACATTTGAACCACCCTATTTACACATACTTAAGTTACAGTAATTATATATACATCCCTAACTTAATATAGTCTGTACATGCCTTTCTTGCCACTACATACTTTAAACAAGAAGAAGGAACTATATGTACAATTAATTCTAATAGCTTGGGATCTTAATGATTGTTCTCGTGCTTCTAATGCAATTGATGTTTTACTTGATGTTTTCATATCCTTCTAACCTGTACAAGGCAAAACTAATGTGATGAGCAAAATATGATTAGTGGTATCTAGTATATCTAGGTTTCACATATTAATAACTCAATTAAAAGCTAGGTTAATCTATTTAAGAGAAGAAAAGAAAGATATGTTATTGATGCAACTTACTATATGTATGTGAATTGAATTTCAAGCTAGCATATGGATCTAACCATGTCCCATATGCAAATCAATTACCTATGTTTCACTTACCATGTCATGCATATGTGATAGCTGAGCATGTTTAATTTGCTAAGCCTATAAGTGGAAGCATATAAGTCTGGTATGATACTAATGTAATGCATTCTTGAAATATTTTATCTATATTTCACATTAACTTATGACTTACTCACATTATTGGCTAGATATTAGTTTACTTGCTATTACAATCCGATTTATAAGAAACATTATTTATTTATGCCTTATCCTATTATAGTCTATTTACATATTCATGTATATTTTACACTAAACATATTATTTTTCATTAAGAACATGGTTTATTGAAGCTATCTTGTAACACCCCCTACCAGTCCTACCTGAATCGATAAGGTGTGTTATTCTCCTGTGTGTCTGTAATTCTGATAGTATCGCCATCAGGTACTACCAGATAATTTAAGATATTCGGATAGCATAACGGCTGCCCTGTTACCTAGCCTAAATTTAAACCTGCAAGAAAAGCACTTTTAAACAATATACCTCAACCACATTCTCCACTAGACCCTCTGGTCCTCCAATTCACAATCATCATTCAGCTGCTATCAATCATAGGGTCAGAGACCCACTAATAAGCATGCATTCATAGAACAACCATTTTATATATGATACTATAATTCAGAATATACAACTTATATCTGTATGTATATGAGTGCATACCTATACATCACTTAAAAGAAAGAAAACAAAATACCAAAAGGACACGTGATCAGCTACACTATGTTCCCTGTCTGATGTTGTGAGCTCCTCTATCTACAACCTGCACATCAAAACACTGATATGCTAAGTATAAAACTCAGTGGTGGAATATACCAAACAAAGTATGTCATTTATGCACACAAATGCAATTTACCATACAACATATATCAACTTGACATAATTATTCGTCTAGACATTTAAAGACTGAAATTCTTATTATCATCGACTTAATTACGTTATAGGCCCATGACAGATAGACATCACTTTAAGACACTAGATAAAAGGGATATACATTATGCAGTGGCCCACTTTTAGGACCTAGGTAGTTGCACCTACCATTGCCTGTACCGGGACCTGTAGCAAAGGACAGAAACAGTCTGTGACCCATTTTTGTACCCGCAAATTAAAATGCCTATAGTGGAACACTTGAGGTAGGTCCGTGAACCATCTCAAGGCCATAATAATATATATCCGGGAGTGCAGTGGTTCAATGTTGAACCTAGGCGGCTGCACCCACTGTACTGTGTCACCTGGCAGTGGGTCCCACGGGGCCAACTACCTAGCAACTGCTAATTTCCCTAGTTGACCGGTCAACCCATCCAGTGGGTGTCTAACTG
>CANXYI010378568.1:0-12342 GCA_948208565.1 Hura crepitans | reverse complement strand
TTTTAAGGGGAGAAAAAGGAAAAACTAACAATCATCATGAATTAACCTTGAAATTTTGAGAGTCTAAGGTAAAAACTCCAAAGTAGGACTCACTCTACTAGTCTTAAGCCCATAACAAAATAATTATTCTTTGAAACATTTTAATTGTCTTATTGCTTGCTGCTAACTACAAGGTAAGATTTGAGGCCTACTTTATTCTTTACGTTCATTAATTATATTTGTGTCATTTCTATAACTGAGGATTTTTTGGGATTAATTGACATGTGAGGTGATTCTATGAAATCCTTACGTCGACTATAGGAGTAGGTTAATCTTTTAAATTATTTTCATCATATTCTAATCATTCATTAAAAGTTGTAATCATGCTTACTTTCTAGAATTGACACCTAAAATCACATGGACTTGTTTTAGTGAATGCTAAGGTCTGCACGAACTAATTATTCCAGTATGTGCATGGTGAGCGGTCGAGATCAACTAAGGTTTGATAATTATTTTATGCTCATCTTTTTATACTTTATTTTAACATATTCTATTATGGATTTGTATTTATGTTTTCGTGATGTATTATAATCATTTTTTTCCTTAATGTGTATGTCAATGATATTCTAGAATTAATGTTTAGTCCATATAGACTCCCTTTCATGAGGAGTGTAGTTTGCATATATATGTATTTTATATATGTTTTTCATGTACTAGTATGCATAGACTCCCTTTTATAAAGAGGGTAGTTCATATGGGTATGTATTTTATGTATGTGTTTCCATGTTTCAATCTATATAGACTCATTTTTATGAGGAGTGTAGTCTGCATGGATATGTGTCTTAAAATATAATTTACATGAATGTCATTGTGATAAAGTTAAGTTTTCCTTTTCATGATTAGTCAGTCATTCTTTCATTCATAATAGTTATTTGGGCATATTCCATGATTATTTATATCTACATGTAAATTTATTATACTTGTTGTTATCACTCTATTTGGCACTATTATTAGGTCCTCACAGACCTTCGTTTGTGTTACTAATCACTTTCTTTTTGTGTTACTAATCACTTTCTTTTGAGTTGTGTAATATTGACCATCCATGCTGGATATGAGGTTTGGATGGATGTCTTAGTTGTGACATCTTATAGTTTACATGCACATAGGCTGAGGGCCATATCAAGTCTACATAGACTTATTGACGTAGAAACATGATCAATTGCTTATTCTTTATATGCTTATTTGGTTTTGTACCTACTCTCTTTTACTTATTTTAGGTTGTAATAGGTAGTTTAATAACTTATTTTACACATAAAAAGCCTAATCTCACAACAACGATTTTTCTATCTAATTAATTGGTCTTTTCTTAACAAAATAGTTTTACATTTTCCTTAATAAAAGTCATATAAAAATGTATTTTTAATAAAAGGCCAATCTCCTAGGGATGGGAGTTGGGCAATTACCGCCAGTTTCTACAGAATTATAGGTAGTTGTCAGGTCAAATAACCACTAATAAATAACCCAATTTGTAGATGCTCAATTTACATTTACACTTTATTATATATTTTGTATACTATAACTTATTTTCCTTATGATGAAAAGGTGACATGTATACTTTTAATTAATATGCTTGCTTATATGATACGAGATTGATAAAAATTAGAATATAAAGGTATATTATTAGGACATAAATAAAATCTGATTTTTGATTTTTTTGGGAAAAAGATTAGCGGTCCTAGTGTAGAGTTAAGTAGTGACTCTAAACACTAACCACCTTATCCCTGGTATAACGAAAATCTACACTTTGAAGCTTCCTATGACTATTGGATGACTAACATTGAGTCTCTATACACATCAACGTGTTTGGCACCTAACATGTATAAGGATTCTATGTTAAAGATACATACTTCATATTCTACCATATTATTGGTTACTTAGAATTCTAACTTATTGGCTAGGAACACTTGTTCTTTCCTCTAGTGTAATTTAAAGGACACGTGTTTTTACACCTTTCTGATTAACATCTCTATTAAAATACATTTTCATATATCTTGGAAAATTTCTCCCAAGTATGCATCTAGAAATTCAAATTCTACTTTATCGATGTCCAATGGATATTTTGATAAGAAATTTGCTACTACCCTATCCCTTGATGGTCTTTTTATTCATGTAAGCAATCTCAAATTCTTATAGCAAGAGTATACATTTTCTTATCTTACCCACTAGAGAAGTAGTCGACTCTAAATATCTTAAGGGATCAAATTTGACCAGAGCTTTGTAGGATTAAAAATAATGCTATATACTCCTTAACAAATTTTCTCCACTTTAACATATTTTTGCTTATAAGGAAGCAAAATGTAATAAATGAAATATTCTACTCCAAATTCATCTGCTTAAGTGATCATGGCCCCTATAAATCTTTCTTCAACGGTGAAGTATAGAGTTAGAACCCTTTCTAGTAGTAGAGGTTTAAAGATAAGTGGATCAGTCAAATATCATTTTATGGCTTTAAATAACTTTTGACAACCTTCATTCCATTCACTTGGTTGCCTTTACATAAGAACTTGAAAATGTGGCCACACATTAAAATGAGCTTAACTTGCTTATGTAATGTAATTTGCCTAGGAAACCCTAAACCTCCTTTTCTATCTTTGGCATAGGCATCTCTATGATAGCTTTGACTTTATCTGGATCCACCTCTATTCTATTTAGTTTACTACATAATTGAGCAATTTCATTCAATCTCAAGTTGTATTTGTCCAGCCTTTGGAAGAACTTTTCTAATACTTTAAAATGCACTTCATCTTTAGTTGACTTAACCATTATGTCATCCATTTAGACCTTAAGCTTTTTTGCATCATATCATGAAACAAGTTAGTAGCCATTCATTGTAGGTTGCCTTTATATTCTTTAATCAAAATGGCATAACCTTGTAGCAATAGGTCCTCCACTTTGTGATAAATGTTGTTTTGCACTTGTTCATAACTTTCATCAAATCTAATTATATCTAGAGAATCCATTAATAAATGAATACATCACTGCCATAACTATATTATTAATCAGCACATCAATGTGGGGAAGAGCGAAATCATCTTTAAAGCAAGCCTTATTCAAGTATTGGTAGTCTACACATATTTTGATTTGGCTGTCCTTTTTTGATATAGGAATTATGTTGGCTAGCGATGTTGAGAAGAAAATTTCTTCTATGAATTTGACTTTAAGTAACTTGGTTACCTCCTCTTTTATCTTGTCAACCTACTCAAGTTTTATCCTTTCTATTTTTATCACACTAGGCATATGTTTATAAGTTGGAATGGAATGTTCTGTAACTTCTCTATCTATTCTAAGTATGTCTTCATACATCTAAGTGAAGATTTTTTCATAATTTTTTTATTATCTCTCAAATGTTTATCTTTCTTCAGCAATTGTATCATGGGCAATTAGTATATTTCTAGGTTGCTTGTTTATGCCAAGGTTAAAAAGACTAGTTTTAATACAATTAATGTACAAAATTCTCATATAATAATCATTAAAATAAATGCAACCATCAAGAAAGACATAACACATATAAGCAAATTCTGATTGTGTTTTATTTATAAAGAGGTCATTGACCTCAAACAGTTTATATAAGTATATCTCTTCAAAATATAAATCACTATCTATATTATTATCAATAGCAGCAGAAGGCAATCTAGTTAGTGTAGGCTCAATCGAGTATAGTTCTTCAGCAGAGGCTTTGATAAAGTCTTGACTAATTAAGAATAGCTCTTTCTCCCACCTTTAATGTAATGCTCATAAGTTAGAGTTTCATGAATAGTACATTTAAGGCATGAACAGTGCTTTTCGAGAGTTGGGGCTCCTTAATAAGGCCAGAAAGGGGTATATTAGTGATAAAACTTTGATGGGCAAAAAAATGGATAAAATGGAATAATTCAAAAATTTAGCAGAATCAATAAATTATTTCAAGCTAAGAACTAGTGAATAGTAGCATAAAATGAGTTTGTGCTAGGATAGCTTCGAGATGTGCCCAGACAAACCCAAAAATACCATACCATAAAGCTTGAAAATTCCAATCTACATGTTGGTGAAGGAATTTTAATTTTTTGAAATCATCTAATATTTTTTCAAAATTTCTTATTTGTGTGAGTGAATAGTAATCAGGGTTGTCTATGGAATTTGAGCTTGAGATTTTATGGGTCTCTTAATGGGCTTAATCAAGGATTTTTAAAAACTAAAATGACTATTTTTGGAGGTTTAGAAAAATGAAAATGAATTTCTAAATTTTAAAAGGAAATTAAGTGATTATGGGCCCTTCAATCACCACGTGTTACGATCCGGGCTATCCACCTTGCTAATATAAAAGGTCTTACACATGTGGGAGGGTCACATGTGTAAATCAACTATCCTCCCCCTTTTCTTCCCTAAAAATCTGATGCCACCTTTACAAGCCCTCTCCCACCATTTTTCTTTTCTCTCTCCTCCCGTATACACCAAAACCCTACAAAAATTACAAGATACCAACCCTTCATGATCCTTAGAATCCATTCTAAGTGGTAGAAGTGAGAAATTTGGCTTGGAAAGTGAGATATCACTAAGGGGTGAATAGTGTCAATTTCAAGTGTAACTGATAATTTCTTAATTTTTATTTTTGTTTTAGGTAGCTTATGTAATTCTAAGAAAAACCATGTTTTTAGATTTCAATTTGGAGGTTGGTATAATTTTTGGGAATTTTTCTAAGTGTGGAATGGTTATGTTTAGGGCAAAGAGAAAGAGTTGAGGGAAAAGCTTAACTAAGGCCATAAGTGGTAGAAAAATGGGTGTTCTCACACTGACTTTGTGTATGCCATAGAGTTTTGCATATGTTCATGTATGTGAGTGTGTATAAAAGTCTTAAAAGTTAAGGTATTGTATGGAAATGCTATAAAATTCATTATGTCATTATGATTTTGGCATAAAAATAATGTTGTATACATGATTTGGGTGAAAGAAAATAAGTACAAGTGTGTGACCTTGCATTGACCGAACGATGTATGTGTGTTGGGTATAGTGTGTGAATATGTATATAACATGATAACTATGTCATTAGTATGAAAATGGAATGAAAATTAGGATGGAAAAAGGAATAGAAAGAAAATAAATGATAAATAATGGTTTAATGATGTGTGACCTAAAAATGGTATGTAATTATTTTACATGCAAATGTATATGACATGGCTAGTTTGGAATATGAAAATAATGGCATAATTGGCTATAGATAAATTAGTGATAATAATGATGTATAATGGTTGATAAATGAGGTAAATTAAGGCTTGGTATATGTGATGGCATGACAACTATGAGAGGAAAAAATGACCATATGAATAGTGATTGGTACGAAGATGACCAAATGAATAGTGACTTTATGAAAATGACCTGTAATTGAGAACGGTGTGTAAGTACACCCATATTCAACTTGTAAAATTATAGTATCATCATTATAAATAAAAGATGATTATTAACTAAATAATGAAGAATAATTAGTAACTAAGCCTATCAATTAGACACCCATTGGATAGGTTAACTGATCAATTAGGGACTTAGTAGCCGCTAGGCAGATTGGTCCTTTTAGGGCCATTGTTGTATGATGGAGATGGCGAATGCAGTCGTCGAGGTTCTAATGTTAAACCTTGCACACTCGGGTATTGGGAGGTCTATATAGGCTGATCCCAACTACCCATTAGATTTATTATGGATATTGGGAGGTCCCACGAGGCTGATCCCTACTATCCACTAGTGTAAGGATGGAGATGTTGATTGTGATATTGGGAGGTTTCACAGGGCTGATCCCTACTATCCCCTTATAGATATTGAGAGGTCTATGGATTGATCCCTACTATCTACTAGTCTAATATTAGGAGGTTTTAATGAACTATTCCTTGCTATCAAACTAGGTAGGTGTAGCTACCTAGGTTTAAAATATGGGCCACTGTATAGTATAGATCCTGCTATCTGGTGTCTTAAAGAGTAGTCTGTCTATCATGGGCCTAAATGGAAAAGTAATTAAATAAATGTAATGCAGTATGACTAATAATGATGGTTAGTAAGTAAAGATAGGAACTTGAATAATGAAGCTCACCAGATGAAATCGAAACAGGTTACTTGCATGACAAGGCACTATAAAGTTTAACACATTGCTTATGAATAATGTAATAATATTGCATGTAGGTGAATTTATTGCTTGTGTTATTTTTCATCTCATGTCATTTTTGTATGTATACATGCATGACATGCATTTTGTTATATCAAATCCACCATTAAGTGTATACTCAGTGTGTCGGTGTCTCAATGTGCAGATTATAGACGTGGTTAGTTGTCTAGCCTCATCAAGTGCAGTATAGCTATTATATTTTTAGGGTAAAATTTTTTATGCTTTTGGGAGTTATTAGAAATGGCACTCATGTATATGTGAAGGATATAAGATTAGTGACCATAAATTATGAACATGTGGTTAGATTGCTCAATGCATAATATGAACAAATATGTATGTGTTTGACTGGTTAAATAATATGACTGTGTTGTTTTAGATGTTATGGGATTAAGACCCTATGTTGATTATGCTAATTGAGTATAAAAGGACATTTAGAGGACCAAAAGGGTCTAGGTGTTGTGGAATATGATTGTGATGATTATAGAAGTGTTTTTGGATAGAAAATTTTTTTTGGTTTTTCACCTGGGTAGCCGTTATGCTGCCTAAATTTCTATAAAATAGATAATTGGCCAAAAGTAGCATTTTATCGGACAAAAATAGTTAGTACTATAATGTTATACAATAATAAAAACAAACCAATTAAGATTTACCAAAAAAAGATAAAGGTTGTAAGTGTTAAACAAGTGCAACTTAAGAGCAGTATAAGAAAGGGTGACCTATAGTAGCACTTCATGTCTATTCCCTTTGGGAATGAATAGGGGGTGTTATATTTAGTGGTATTAGAGCATGGTTTGGGTGGTTGTAGGTGTAGCATACATGAGTGCCAAGGTCTAGGAGTTTGTTTTGATAATAAAGCATACTGCATGAGGCTAATAGACTATTTTTTATGTAGTGATACAAGATGAGCGAGCGGACCCCTACCAGACTCAGGAGAAAAGGTGGCCAGTCATACTCCCACCACTATTCATAGCCTAAAAGTTAGTGCAGCCACACCTAAGCTGAGTGATGCTTCACATCAGCCACCACCATAGCCATAACCTTAGGCCCAGGCCTTACCAACATGTTGCAGTAGATAGTGGAGTTATTGAGACACATTGTTGGACCATCTCCACTAGCTCTAGCACCACCTCCATCACTACCACCAGCTACATTGCATAAAAAATAAATAGAAAAAGCAAAAAAAAAAATAAGAGTTGTAGATTTCTTGGGCATGAGGTAAGATGATGCTGTGAGGGTTGAGTACTGGTTAAAGCAGACCCTTAAGATCTTAAAGCAATTAGAGTGCATTGAGGATGAAAGTTTGAAATGTGCCATCTCCTTCCTCCAAGAAGAAGCATTCCACTGGTGGGATACAAAAAAAGCAGAAAGGTAGCAGTTAGGGTAACATGGGACTATTTTTTGAAGGAGTTTTATAAGGGATACATACCTGAATCTTACAAGGATAAAAGAAGGTAGGAATTCTTAGATTTGAAGTAGGGAAGGAGGTCAGTGTTAGAATATGCAAAAGACTTTGCCCGTTTGAGTAGATATGCTAATTAAGAGTTTTTACCTACTAATGAGGAAAGGTGTAAGAGGTACGAAAATAGCCTCAATGTTAAACTGTAGATGTAGATAGCGATAACAAAGATTAGAGACTTTTTTGCACTGGTAGTAGCAGCCTATGACATAGAGGAGATGTTGTAAAAAAAGAGGGAGTTATTCCTGAAGAAAAGACTATTTGTAGTAGGCCGAACTAGTTTAGCACTAGGGATAGGCAAGAGATAGAGAGAGTTTCACTATGTGCAGTAGTTCTAGAGGCAGCCTGGATAGTAGTCTCAAAGGCAGGCTTAGCCTCAGAGGTCGAGTTAAGCTTTTCCTTCTAAGCCTCGACCATCACCCTAGGCCTCTAGTGCCTCTATCTCAATGGCCAAAAGAGCACCCTTGATATGTGGGACTTGCAGTAAGAGACATTGGGGGTAGTGTTGGTAAACCAGGAGAGGAGAATGCTTCGCTTATAGAGCTAAAGATAATTTTTAGTGGGATTATCCCTAGAGACAGCTTGAGGCTGCATAGACCCAGACATTAGCAGTAGTAGCACCTAGTAGGGGACAAAGGCAGACTAAGCAAGTTTAGCCAAGTAGTAGTCAGACGACTAGATGTAAGGCAAGAGCCCTAGCATGTCAGTATGCTATTCGAGCCTGCAAGAAAGGTGAGGCTTTAGATGTGATTACTGGTACTTTCTATTTATTTGATGCACCTATGTTAGCTTTGATAGATCCAAAATTGACACATTCTTATATTTATACCATAGAAGCCTAAGATAAAGGGTTAGAATTGAAACTTATAGATTTAGACATCCAAGTTAGTAACCTGATTGGGTAGAGTGTGATGGTGAATATAGTATATAGGCACTATCATCTGACGATACAAGATCAAGTATTCCCAGTGGATCTTATTGAACTTGCTTTTTAGAAGTTTGACATCATATTAGGTATAGATTGGCTAACAAAACATCAGGCAATGATTGATTGTGAAAATAAGAAACTTAACCTCTAGATGAAGGAGGGACACAAAGTGACAATCATGGGTAGAAGGAATTCTCCATCTAATATTATTTTAGCTGTCACAGTAAGACGACTCATTTAGATGGGATGTGAGGCATACCTAGCCCACATAGTTGACACCAGTAACACAGTACCCAGCATTGATTAGATACCTATGGTATCAGAATTCCTCGATGTATTCTAGAAGAATTACTAAGATTACCACCACTTCAAGAATTAAACTTTGAGTTTGAGGTATATCTAAACATGACATTAGTATCTATTACTCCATACCGGATGACACTTATAGAGTTGTAAGAGCTAAAGGTATAGTTGTAGGAATTGTTGGATAAGGGCTTTATTAGACCTAATACCTCACTCTGGGGAGCCCCTATGCTGTATGTGAAGATGAAAGATGGGTTACTTTGATTTATGCATTGATTACAAGCAACTGAATAGGGTAATAATAAAGAATAAATACCCATTGCCTAAAATTGATGACCTTTTTGATCAATTACGAGGTGCCAGTATCTTTTCAAAGATTGACTTAAGATTAGGGTACCATTATTTATAGATTAAGGAATTTGATATCCTTAAAACTACTTTTAGAACATGATATGGGCATTACGAGTTCCTAGTGATGCCATTTGGGCTCACGAATGCCCCAACAACTTTTATGAATTTGATGAATTGGATTGTCAAACCTTATTTAGACCATTTTGTTGTGGTGTTTATAGATGACATCTTGGTATACTTCAAGAGCTCGAAGGAACGTGAACAACACCTTAAAGTTGTGTTGCAAATATTAAAGGAAAAATAACTATATGCCAAGTTGATTAAATGTGAGTTCTAGTTGAACGAAGTTGCCTTTTTAGGTCATATTGCTTCGGTTGAAGGCATTAGAGTTGATCCAAGCAAGGTGAAAGCTGTGCTAGAATGGAATCCTCTTAGGAATGTGACAGAGATTTAAAGCTTCCTAGGATTAGTTGGGTATATCAGAGATTCATAAAAGGTTTTTCCATGATTGTAGCTTTACTCACTCGACCATTGACGAAGGATGTGAGGTTTAAATGGGATGATAAATGCCAAACCAGTTTTGACAAGTTGAAGTCCATATAGATAGAGGCTCCTATCCTTACTCAACTTGAACAAGGGAAGGAGTTTGTTATATGTAGTGATGCCTCACACAATAGACTTGGTTATATTCTAATGTAGGAAGACAAGGTGATTGCATATACCTCTAGGCAATTAAAATCTCATGAAAGTAATTATCCCACACATGACTTGGAGTTATGTAATAGAGTTCAAAGGTAGTTAGGATCAATATTTATCTTTGGCTAAATTTGCTTATAAAAATAGCTATCAAGCTAGCTTAGGAATGAGACCTTATAAATCATTATATAGTAGAAGGTGTAGAACTCCCCTTTGTTGGAGTGAAGTAGGTGAAGGAAAAATTATGGGATTTGACTTGATTAGAGATACAGAGGACAAAGTCAAGATCATAAGGGATAGATCGAAGGCTGCCACAAATCAACATAAATCTTATGCTGACTTAAAATGGAGGGATGTTGAGTGTGAAGTTGGTGAAAGGATATTTTTAAAAGTATCGCCATGGAAGAAGATGCTTAGATTTGGTAAAAAGGGAAAACTTAGACCCATATTTATTGGTCTTTACGAGATTATAGAATAGGTAGAACCATTAGCATACAGGTTGGTATTACTATTTGAGTTGCAGTAGATCCATGATGTCTTTTATGTTTCCATGCTCAGGCAATACAGGTTAGACCCATCACATGTGATATCTATAGAGGAAATACAAGTGCAGCTAGATTTGATGTTTGAAGAGGAACTAATACAAATCCTAGCTAGAGAAGTAAAACAACTGAGAAATAAAACCATTCCTTTAGTAAAAGTATTATGGAGACATCACAAAACAATAGAGGCCACATAGGAGAATAAAGAGCAAATGAGAGCTCAATACCTGCACTTGTTTGCACCAGGAAATTTCAAGGACAAAATTCCTTTAGAGGGGAAGAATTATAATGCCTGTAAGTTTGAGTTTTATGAATAGTACCTCTGAGGCATGAACAGTGCTCCTCAGGAGTTAGGGTACCTTAGTAAGGCCAAAAAGGGTGCATTAGTCATATAACTTTAACTAGCCAAAAAAAGGACAAAATGGAATAATTTAAAATTTTAACAGAACTAATAAATTATTTCAGGCTAAGATTTAGTGAATAGTAACATAAAATGAGTTTGTGCCAAGACAACTTTGGGATGTGCTTGGATGGACCTTAAAATACCATACCTTGAAGCTCAAAAATTCCAATCTACATGTTGGTGAAGGAATTTTAATTTTTTGAGAGCATTTGATATTTATTTAAAATTTCTTATTTGTGCAAGTGAATAGTAATCAGGGTCGCTAATGGAATTTGAGCTTGAGATTTTATGGACCTCTTAATGGGCCTAATTGAGGATTTTTAAAACTAAAATGACTATTTTTAGAGGTCTAAAAAAATTAAAATGAAATTTTGAAATTTAAAAGGAAACTGGGTGAATACAAGCTATTTGATCACCACATGTCATGATTCGAGCCATCCACCTTTCTAATATAAAAGGCCTTACACATGTGGGAGGGTCACATATGTAAAGCAACCATCCTCCCCCTTTTTTCCCTAAAAATTTGATGCCAACTTCATAAGTCCTCTCTGACCATTTTTCTTTTCTCTCTCCTCCTATACACACTAAAACCCCATAAAAATTACATGATACCAACCCTCTATGATCCCTAGAATCCATTCCAAGTGGTAGAAGTGAGAAATTTGGCTTGGAAAGTGAGATATCACTAAGGGGTGAATAATGCCAATTTCAAGTGTAAGTGATGATTTCTCAATTTTTTATTTTTGTTTTAGGTAGCTTATATGATTCTAAGAAAAACCATGTTCTTAGATTTCAATTTGGAGGTTGGTAGAATTTTTGGGAATTTTTTTAAGTATGGAATGGTTATGTTTAGGGCAAAGAGAAAGAATTGAGGGAAAAGCTCAACCAAGGCCATAAATGGTGGAAAAGGGGTGTTCTCACACCCTAGGTATGTGGATTGATATACTTTTTCCAAGCCATAGAGTTTTGCATATGTTTATGTATATGAGTGTGTATGGAAGTTGTAAAAGTTAAGGTATTATATGGAAATGATGTAAATTGGTTATGTCATTATGATTTTGGCATAAGAATAATGTTGTATACATGATTTGGGTGAAAGAAAATAAGTGGAGGTGTGTGACCTTGCATTGGCCGAATGGTGTGTGCATGTTAGCTATAGTGTGTGAACATGTATATGACATAAGAACTATGGCATTGGCATAAAAATGGAATGAAAATTAGGATAGAAAAAGGAATGTAAAGAAAAGAAATGATAGATAATGGTTTAGTGATGTGTGACCTAAAAATGGTATGTAATTATGTTACATGCAAATGTATATGACATGGTTAGTTTGGAATATAAAAATAATGGCATAATTCGATATAGTTAAATTAGTGATAATAATGATGTATAATGGTTGATAAATGAGGTAAACTAAGGCTTGGTATATGTGATGGCATGACAACTATGATGGGAAAAAAATTACCATATGAATAGTGGTTGGTATAGAGATGACC
>CANXYI010378534.1:0-11574 GCA_948208565.1 Hura crepitans | reverse complement strand
CCATGACAAGTGGAGTTCCACTTGAAAGAAACCAAAACACATTTTCTTCATTTCTGCCTAGAATCGAGACCACCTCCTCTGTAAATTGGCCATAAGTTTTTGCTCCGGCATCCAAACAGGGTGATTCTAGTGGCCAAAATTTCCTCTGGATGTTAGGTACCAGTAGAAAAAAAAGAATCATGCCAAACAAAGTTTCCATTTGGGAGAAAAAAAATCAAACAAGGAGGCAGTCTCAAGACAGTCCAAAACTATGTATGTGAGGTGAGTTCTTAGCTATATCTACCCCATTTCTTGGACTTTTTTAGTGATTTTTTATGCCAAATTGTAGCTAAGACATGTGTGTATGATTTTATGATGCATTGGTGGCCATTGGATGGCAAATGGTAGCTCATAAAGGGAGATCAAAAACACCATAGAGGCTAGAATTGGCTAGGCAGCAAGGGTTATAAGGGGAATGACACCTTTAAAGTGTGTTGTAAGTGGACTTTTAGCTCTTTCTTCATGTCTTGAGGTGCCTAGGAGGTTGAATGTTAAATTTTGATGGCTAGATGGTTAAGCTTAGGCTTTAATTATTCTTTAAAGAATGTTAATTAAGTGACTACTTTGTGAATTAGGAATTATGTTTCAAGAAATTTGCAAGTTAGTCTTATTTCCCTCGCTAATTTTAAAGGTTATGGATGGTTGCCTTGGTTATACATTGGCTAGAATGTAAATTTAGTATTTTGTGACATGTTGGGAATAAGTTTATAGCCATTAAGGTTGATACCCGAGAGTCATTCTTGGTGAGTTTTGTGATAATTGCAAATGCCTTATGAGAATTGCTTGAAATTGAGTATAATTGTGTTATGGCATGTAAGTGTGTGAGATTATTAATAAATGCTAGAATAAGTAGTGAAATATGCCTAGTTTACTTGGAAAATCTGTGAGCATGTACTAGTGACATGGCTTATAAGGTAGCCTATAAAAGTGCATAGCATGCACACTACTTTGGTAATGGCATTAGCTTATAATGATTATGTGAAATTAGATCACACATGTGATATGTGGTGTCTCTGGAATGCCATGTAATTAAGGTTATGGAAAATGTATTGTAATAGCCCTAAAGTGAATAGTGTGTGTGGTCTAGTAACATTTTAAGTACACGTAAAAATATACCTTTGAATGATTAAAAAGAGATGTAATTAAAATGTATGGCAATAGCCTAAAATAGTGGTTAAAATAGTTTGAAATAATAACTTAAAAGTGACTTCAAATAAGCTAATAAATTAAATCTTAGTTATACCTTTGAGAGGTTAAAATCAAACTCTGTTTTGGCCATGGAATTAACCCAATTAAAGATGGCATTTGTGCTTAGATTTTGGCCATGGAGTTAGCCTAGTTTTAGTGGCTTTGATGCATATGCTTTGGCCATGGACTTAGCCCAGTTATTATTGGACTAGTGCCAGTAACAAGTTAAAAAGAATAGTGAAAATATAGGTGAAATCACACTTAAAATAGTCTTAAAAAATTGATTCCCAAAAGTGGCCGAAATAACCTATAACTGTCCAATAGACCTTTACCTGAACTAAAAATACCACTAAACTAGAAAGTACTAAGTTTTAAAGTGGAAATGTCCTGATAAATTATAACATAAAATACCTTAAATTTTGGCAACCGCAGACTTGAAAATTATTTTTGAATTTTTCCTGGTAGAGCCAAAAAGTGGCTATACCAGTCCGACTAAAATTTTAAAGTATAAGATAAAATTTTTATTTGTCTATTTTTGAGACTTAAATATAATATGAATAATTTTGGCTAATAAATGAAGTTAAATTGAGCTACTTGGCCCATTGGTTAGACAACCCTTGGATGGGTAGACTGGTCAACTTAGAGTTTTGCAACTGCTAGTTCATTGGTGGCTAGAGAGGTCTACGGACTGATCTCCATTATGTCACCCAGTCATTTTAGATATTCATTGGTGGCTGGAGAGGTCTATAGACTGATTTCTATTATGTCACCCAGTTCTAGACATATATTTGTTGTTGGAGAGGCCTACGGGCTAATCTCCATTATGCCACACCATTACTTTTATTATGGTTGTGGAGGCTACGATTGATCTCTATTATGCCACTCAGCTATTTTTATTATGTCTAGGGAGGCTACAGCTGATCTTCATTATGGCACGTATGCTGGTGCAGTGGCATAGGTCCAGAATAGAGACCACTGCATGAGTTATTATCCCTCTAAATCTAGTGTCTTAAAGTATCATCTTTCTAGTTGGGCCAGAGAAGTAAAATAAGTAAATGAACAGATTGATTATAAACATAAGAATTAAGCATAAAGGAACAGTTTTCCCTTAGTTCTGATAAGATGCAAGCTAAAGGGGTAGTTTAGACATTTTGCATAGAGGTGCTAGATCAATTTTTATGGAGTAAATTAAGTAACAAATAATCATATAAGACAAATTTAAGCTTATTGAAATACTTTTACTCAGAAAATAGCAAAAATACAGTTAAAGGATATTTTGGAAAATTTTCCACATATAAGTGAATAAAGAGTATTTTGGCAAAGCATGCTGAATAAAAATAATAATATTTATCTTAAATGATTTAATAGAGTCAAAATACTATTTCTAGACCTGATAAAATTCCCTAGGGGTATTTTAGCAATTTGGCACCCCAGTGAATAATTAAGTTATATAACTAAGTAAAATCATTCTTAAACTACTAAAATAAATTAATAAAAGTATAACATGATTAAATTGCTTTAAGTTCACCACTGAGTATCTCATATACTCAGCATATCGATTTTGGTGCACAGGTACACAACAACAGGGCATGCCTTATAAAGCGTGGCGACAACAGTTCAAAAAACACAAGTAAGGACTTTAGGTGAATTGATAGATATCCATATACTTAGGTGGGAAATGGATAGAAAAATGTATTTAAGCTTTAGAAATGGATGTAATTAATTGATTAGGACCTGTAGATGTAACTTAAGTAATTATACATGTTCAATGGTAAATGTATGTTGATATATGATGTTTATGCTAATGTGAGCCAGAGGCACTATATGTTTGTATATTTTATCTATGGCTTGAGGTCTGAGTTCGTTGTATGTTAGATGATGATGATAAGATGAAATTGGGGGACAAGATAGGTCCAGGTGTTGTGAATAAGTTATAAAAGTGTTTAACAGGATTGTTTAAATTTTGGGGATAGGACCCGGGCAGTCGTTATGCTGCTAGAATTTTAGAAAATACCTAGGTATAAGTAGATTTCCTTTGTATTAGTTAGGTAAAATTGTGTCTGACCTAAATGGAACCTAGGAACTAATGAAAGTGGTTTTGGAGTCAGATAGCTTAATTTAGGCAAGAGTTGGTAAAAGTTAAATAAATGACCATTGGAGTCATATTAGGATGGGTGACCTGGCAGAAAGTGCATCGTTTATTGGATTTCTTCGGGAATCCAGTAGGGGGTGTTACAAAAAGTGATCAAGAGGAATAGGTCTAAGACTTATAGGTGGATTTAGATTCAGAGTAGAAATCGAGTGAGGAATGTGAGACCAATGCAGTAACCCGAAGTGGTTGGGTAGTGCCTGGGGTGGATAAAGAGCCAATTCCCCTAGTTATGGAAAAAGAAAAGGATGTAGTAATGAAGCAACTAAAGAAGACTCTAGCACAAATTTTAATCTGGGATCTATTATGTCAATCCTCCTCTCATCAACAAAAGGTGGTTAAAGTCTTATGTGCTACAAAAATTTCAATAACCATATCGCCATCCGAGCTAGTGGCAACGGTAAAAGGGGAGGAAAAAGCAATGGTTAGCTTCTCTAATACAGATCTTACACCTGAAGGGCATCATCACAATCATCCTTTATACATAAAAGCTAAAGTCAACAGTAAGCACATGGCATGTGTAATGGTTGATGATGGGTTATCAATCAATGTGTGCCAGCTCAAAGCAGTAACTGCATATGGGATTAAAGATTCAATGATCTCTCAATCCATGTAATGCTCATATTTTGATGCTCCATGAATAATGCCACTAGGTCCGAGAGGTATACCTAGGGTGCTGGGTTACTTACATGAAAACTAAGGCAGTGACACTAGTCATGAAACTTTGAAGGGCTTTAATTTGATGAAAAAGGAAAAATTTTAAAATTTGGTAGAACCAATAATTCATTTTAAACTATAAGCTACCCCTTAGAGCAACAAAAATTTTTTGAGCCAAGAATGACTCGAGATGTGTAGGATGAACTCGAAAATAGTGAACCCTGAAGCTTAAAAATTCCATTGAGTTCATTGGTAAAAGAATTTTTGCATTATGAGGTCATTTGCAACTTCTCATAATTTTTTATGTTGGCACACAAATTGAGGCAGTTTGAAAACTATCCTATCAATGGAATTTGGCCATAAAAATTTATGAGCATGTAGAGGGGATTAAAATATGAATTTTAAAATAAATAGCATAATTTTTTGAGATTCTTGTAAATTTTGGTGAATTTTTAAATTTTGCCACAAAATTGAGTGGTGTCAAGGTAGGTCGAGTGCTGGAACCCACCCATATACTTGCCAGCTGGCCTGGGGGGCCCATAACAAGTGGCCAAGTCAAATGACAAGTGGATAATTCCACTAAGGAAGAGAAGAAAACACTTTCCCTTTGGGAGCCATTTTCTTCCTTTTCTTCTAGCCATTTCTACAACTTCTTGATTCTAAAATTCAATTTGGTGTGTTAAACATCTGAGATTGGAAGTAGCACTAGAAAAGGAGTTTCCAACAATTAAATAAAAATCACTAAAGATTGCTAGTTAAAGACAATCCAGCAGGGGTACTAAAGGTGAGTTTCCTTGCTTCTCCCTTGGTTTTTATGCTGGCTCTTGGCTAGAATTGGATTTTTATGATGCCTACAGACTAAAAGTGGGTGTGTAAATTGTGTTTGAGGTGGATTAGGGAAGGAAAGGGCTTGAAGGTGGGTGGAGGAGCTACCATGGAAGGCTAGACAATTTTTAGTTAAAGATTTCAAGTGATTTCTTAGCAAGTAAGTAGATTCTAGCCTTAATCTCATTCCTTGTACTTTTAGGGCTGGAAAATCATTTTTTTTTATTTCAAATGAATGAATTCTATGTATAATGCTTGATTTTATGTAGGTTAGCCTTGTATTAGAGAATGGCCAAGAGGTAAGGGATAAGGTGTAGTGTGTGTGTGTGTGTGTTGCTTGATTACTTGTTTTCAAATTTTAGCATTTGAGTGAGATAAAACATTTGTGTGTGGTTTGGAAATGGTAGGATAAGTATGAGGAGTGGAATGACTCAAGAGTATTGGCATAAACTAGGTGTGTGTTCAATGCTTAATCAAAGGAATAAAATGATGGTTAAGGCTTTTGACGCACGTATATGTGTACATGGTATTTTAAGATAGTTTAGATATTGATTAAGTGGTGATAAATGTATGTATATATAGGGTCAAGTTTAAATGATTATGTAATTAGGCCTATATTATGTATCTAATAATGGTTTGCCATGTAATTGGCTTAACTAATGTGTGAATGAATGGGTATTAGCTTTGGCCGAGACATATGCTATGTATACGCCACCTAAATTGGCATGAAAGTGCAAGTGTATGTGTGTAAGTGCATTTTATTTATGAATGAAAGGTTGAATGAATGATTAGTACTAAGTGTATGCATGATTAAGGCTAAAATTTGGCTATACCTGAGAGGAATATGAAAGGAAGGTTTTATAAACCTTGGTAATCTATATATATGAAACATAAGTTCTAAAGCTTGAAATATGGGGTATGAAATGGCTAAATTTTAATTGTCATTGATTAGACATGGGTATGGAATACTCATGGTGTGTATAGAAGTATAATAGTAGACCTTGATGAATGAATATTACTTGAGCATGAACTTGACAAAAAGAGGCATAAAAGATGGCTTAAATTGAATATGTAATGTAATCTTATAATGTACATAAAAATATGCCTTTAAGGGCTATGATTTGTGACTGAGAATAATGGCAACAATGTATATGCTTTGGCCATGTAAATGGCCTAGAAATGAATTACTTAGGGCCTATAGACCATGTGTGTAACACCCCCTACTAGATTCCCGAAGAAATCCAATAAGCGGTGCACTTCTCACTAGGTCACCCATCTTAAAATTTCCCCCATGTTCATTCATTTAACTTTTACTCTTACTGCATTAGACAAATCTATCTGCTTCTAAAATCATTCAGGTCAGTTCCTATAATCTATTTAAGTTTATATTATTATGGTTCAGTCATTATAGAAAGAATCTACCACAATAGGGTATAATCTAAATATCTGGCAGCACAACGGCTACCCTAGTCACTATCCCAGAATTAATATCCACGTGTAAACACTTCAATGTCATATATCACATCTCCTAGACCCTTTTGATCCCCCCCAGATATTAGCCTATCCATATCAACTAACACACAATAGTTATAGGCCTTAGGCCACACACAAAATATATAGAGCCTTAGGCTCATAAGCATATATACAGATCACAGGTAAATAAGAAAACCATCCCAGGGATTATTATAGAACAACCATTTATATAGATATTACCTTGTTCCCCTTATATACATCACACCCATATTCCCCACCTAAGTACATAGAGTGCAAAATCATACATCTATACATGATTAGTCTTCTCAAGAATGTCCTCCAATCCCCACTTCATGCTTTAAGAGGCAATATCTTTGACCTTGGTACCTGTGCACCAAAATAGGTACGCTGAGTATAAAAATACTCATTAGTGAAATTAAAGCATTGAAATCATGGCATTATATTCTTTTGATACCTTTGTAGTTTAATGGCTGATTTTACCCTATTATATAATTCAATTATACAAAATGGTGATAAATTACTAAAATGCCCCTAATGCATTTATAAGTCATGAAATAATCTCTTTGACTCATATAAACTATTTAAAGGAGTTGTTACCTTCATAACATACCTATTTGACATTAATCAACTTATCTGACAACATATATGTGAAATGACCAAAATACCCTTTTGCTTGTATTTCATCAATTTCTCAAAAAAAAATATCCAATTATGCTTACTTTTTATTCCCATGATAATTCTAATTATTTACTTAATTTAATTCACTGGCCCTACTAGGAAAACGACACTTAAAAAACACTAGATCTAGAGGGAAAATAAACTAGTGTAGTGGTCCCTATTCTGGACCTACACTGCTGCACTGGCATATGTGCCATAATGGAGACCAGCCCATAGCCTCCCCAGACACAAGTAAATAGAATCTGTGTGACATAATAGAGATCAACCCATAGGCCTCTCCAGCCAAAAATAACATCATCAGAAATATGACATAATGGAGATCAGCTCATAGGCCTCCCTAGCCACTAATAAAATTTCCTATCTAAATATCAGACAACTAGCAGCTGTAAAACCCTAACTTGACTGGTCAACCCATCTAGTGGGTGTCTAACTAATGGGCTAAGTAGTTTATTTTAAGTTTATTTATTAACCAAAAATGTTCTTATAATATTTATAATGCAATAATAGATAGTTATGAATTTTATCTCATTATTTGTTTTTTAACTTGTCTGGTATAGCTACATTTTGGCTCTACCAAGTAAAAATCTCTAATTAATGTTTAGTGCTACTATTACCAAAATTCAAGGTTTAATATATTATGATTTATCATGGTATTAATGTTTAAGGAGTTGACACTTTTTGTTTAGTGACATTTTCAGTTCAGGTAGTGGTTAATTGGATAATTATTGGTCATTTTGACCACTTTTCAAGTCAAATTTTGGGAATGTTTTAAGTCCAATTTTAGCATAGTTTTTAATGTCTTATTAACCACATCCATAAGCCCAAAGCCAACATATCTAGGCCAATTTCAAGGCCAAACAATGGGCACAAATGCCATTTATTCATATATCTCAAGTCTAGCCCCAAAGGCATAAGTAAATATTTGATTTTCATAGTTCATTTCAAGCCACTTTTTAAGCCATTATACTATACCATTAACATATGTTTTAGTTCCACCTTTTTGGTCATTTAAAGCCACATTCATAAAGTATTTTTAAAACATTATCATGCCATATGCATTGATCAATTCAAAGTCATTATAAGCCAATTTAAACTATCACCTCATACTAGCCTATATAGGCATAAAAATTAAGTGCACAAGTCATTCTTGAGGCATAGCCCTTCAAGGCAAATTTTAAGTCAATTTACATACTAAATTTCAAATCAATCTTTAGGGTCATTATTCATGCCATTCTTTGTTTATATTACATGCCATCTAAGTTATAAAATGATTGAATTCATGCTAAGATAATCTAAGCCATTGTAGCTTACATAGATACATTATTTTAGGCATATTGAGTAAATGCCTTTTTCATCACTTTCATGTCTATTTACACTCTCATAGCTTTCAGGTTTAACCCTTTTATAGCCTTCCTCATGAATTTCCATGCCTTTTTCCACACATGCTACTTTGTCTCTCTAGTGTAAATGCAAACATACACATACATATTCATTACTATGCCACTTCAATTCACTTACTAATAGCACATGCTTCGGCCATTACTAGGCTCCTATGGTACCATACATCAACCAATCTGAACACATGTTATATCACTAATTCATGCATACTAGGTCCAATATATGTATATTGCCATTCTCAAACACCAAGTATAACTATCACAACATACCATACACCCTTTCAAGCTAGAGTTAAGCTCTTGGCCACTTCCTTCCATCATGCTTAATATGTATTTCCTCATTATTTTACAAGTAATTTCAATTACATAACATTATTAAAGATTAACATAAACATACAATACACATTATAACATACCTCAAAAAACTATGACCAAGCTATTACCACTTGGCAAACCTCTAGGCAAAGTTGAGATTTAGCAATAATATGACTACTTTTTATCAATAACCTATACCATTTCGATTCGATCATGCCATGTATAATAACCCTCCAAGAAACACACATCTAAGCTACTTTATGAACTTAAACTATGCTTGAACCCAAAAGCAACTACTGAACATCTAAGGGCATAAATTAAATGTTAGAATTCACTTACTTGTCAAGAGGAAATACTTAAAGCCCTTAATTGCGCATGCTACTAGCCTTTCCATGGTGACTTTCCTCCCCCTTTGTGGACTTCAATCTACCTTCCAATGGCCACAAACTCCTTACATACATAATCACACAGATGTTAGACATATCCTAGCATCAAATGGCAGCCAAAAATCCCAAGAAATGGAGGAGAAACAGCCATGAACTCACCTAAGGGTCAGCATTCTAGACTATCTGAACTAGTGACTTTTGAGGAATTTTAACTCCCAATTAAGATGTCCTTTTTACCCAATTCTTTTTCCCTGAGGTGCTTAATAGATAAACATAAATTTAAAAACTAGAATCAACATTTTTATTAAAGAATTGAAGGAGCTATGCCTAGCCAAACCTCACACTGGCATCAACAATAGCAACAAAGGAAGAAGAAAATTTTTCCTTCACAACAAGTGGCAATCCACATGTCCAATGGGTTTTGCCACTTGGCAACCCTCCTTGGCCATTTAGCATAGTGTGGGTAGCATTTTGACATGATAAGGCTATCTTAAAACATCCTAAACAATCTCAATTTTTTGGAAAACTTGAAAAATTCACAATAATTCACTCGAAGCACAAAAAATTACACTGTTTGTTTTAAAATTCATATTTTAATCCCCTCTACGTGCTTATAAATTTTTGTGGCCAAATTCCATCAATAGGTTAGATTTCTAATTGCCTCGGTTTGCATGCCAACCTCAAAAATTACGAAAATTTGTAAATGACCTCCGATTTCAAAAATTCTTTCACCAATGGACTTAGTGAAATTTTTAAGCTTTAAGGTCTATTATTTTTAGGTCCATCCAGGCATATCCTGGGTTAATCCCGGCCCGAAAAATTTTTATTGCACCAAGGGGTAGCTTGTAATCTAAAATGAATTATTGGTTCTACTAAATTTTTAAATTTTGCTCTTTTATTAGATTAAAGCCTCTCAAAGTTTCATGATCAGTGTCATTACCTCGATTTATGTGTAATAGACCCGACACCCCGAGCACACTTCCCGAACCCAGTGGCACTATTCATAAAGCCTCAGAAACACGGGCATTACAATGTGAGATTAATGGTGGAACCTGCATTGAAATATGTTTAGAAAGGGAACTAGAATTGACTATCAAAAAGTAATTAAATAACCTGTAACCATCTAGTTTTAACCATTACCCGACCTAATAAATCCTTTAAATAGAAATTGACCTAAACTTATGAAATTTTTATAAAATTAAATGCAACATAATATATAATAATTATTGGCACCTAAACCTTAGGTATATATTCTTGATAATTCACCCGATACTGCCAGTTTGTGGCTATACCATACCGGGCTAAATTCCAATTGTATAATAAAAATAATAACTGTCTATTTTTAAGTTTATAATATTATAAGAACTTAATCAGTAAACAAATGGACACCAATTGAGGTTATATGGCCCACTACTTAGACACCTACCAGATGGGTTGACTAGTCAACTTAAGGATTGTTGCAACTGCTACTTTAACTAATTTTCAGATAGGGCCGATACAAAGTATATCTTTATTGCTAGTGCAGTGGCATAGGTCCTAAAGGACCATTGCACTAGTCGGACAGTCATGTCAGACTGTGACATTTAGTTAAATTATATTTTTATTGTTGATGCAATGGCGTAAGTCTCGAATGACCATTGCACTAGTTGGATAAATAGACCAGTCTACTATGAAGACCAGTTTGTGACATCTTTACATCTTAAATAGGGCCGACATAATAGCCAAGATCCCAAGGGATCACTGTACTAGCTGGTTAAACAAGCCAATCTGCTGGGTAGACCAGACATTATCTTTCACACTTTAGGTGCCAGAATAAGACCAAACCAGTGCAGCAGTATAGGTCCAGAATGGGGATCACTACACTAGTTTATTTTTTCCCTCTAGATCTAGTGTCTGTCAAGGTATTCTCCTGAGATGGGCTAGCTAAAGTGATTAAATGAAATTAATAAATATACCTATGACTATAAATAATAACACAAGGGTAATTTGGTAAATTTTCACTAATATTAATAAATGGCTTAAATTGTAAGGAATATACATGTAATGAATAATAATGGTCCTAAGGCATAATTTATATGAATCATATCAATTAAATTGGATTATTTACAGATAAATATCTCCTAAGGGTAAAATGGTAATTTGCCTATTAGAGCTCTAGCTTGAACTTGGATAATGGAACTAAAAGTAAATGGGAATATAATCATGGATATAATTGTTGGACATGATTTTAATACTTAAATTCACCACTGAGTATTTTATACTCAGCGTACCTATTTTGGTGTGCAAGTACCAAGAACAAAGATATTGCCTTGTAAAATGTGGGAGCAGTTCAGAGGATAAGTTTGAGAAGGTTGATAATGTATATTTGTATAGTTTTTACACTTCATATACTTAGGTGTGGGAAAATATGTATGATGTATATAAAGAGACATAAGAATGTAATTAT
>CANXYI010378405.1:0-13022 GCA_948208565.1 Hura crepitans | reverse complement strand
TTAAGGAGCTATGTTTCAAAGAACTTGGAAATTTAACTTCAATTACTTACTGATTTTGGTGTGTATAGATGTTTGGATGGGATATTTGATGCCTAGAATATGAGTTAAGAATTGCTTGGCATGTTAGAATAAGAACTACGGTAGTTGTGATTGGAAAACTTAATGAAATAAACCTTTCCTACTTGTACCTAAGAGCTACCATTAATGAATTCCATGTGTAATGATTGATAAAGGACTTATAAGTGTATGAACCTATGAGAATTAGCTTGAAATTGAGCATGTATGAGTGTAATTATGTTCATGGCATATATGTGTAGATAGATATTGATGTATAGTGGAAAGGAAATGGAATTGTGCATAATTTTACTTGTTACTCAAGAGCATGTTGATGATAAAATGACATGTAATTTAAGCCTATTGAAATGTCAGGCATGTGAATTATAATGATTAAACAATTGGCTTTTAATGATCTTAAATTGAACAATGCATATGGCATGCTAATATTTTAAATATACTTTGAGAATTTACCTTTAAATGGCTAAAAGGGTTGAACTAAAACATATGGTAGTGGTCTAGAATAATGGCTTAAAAAGTGGCTTAAAATGGACTATGAGAATTAAACATAAATTGTGCCTTTAGGGCTAGATTTGAGATATATGAATGAATCTCAATTGTGCTTATTGTTTAGCCTTGGAAGTTGCCTAGACATGATTGGCTTTGGGCCTATGATTGTGCTTAATGAGATATTGAAAACTGTGCTGAAATTAAACTTAAAATAGTCCCATAAGTGTGTCTTGAAAAGTGGTCGAAATAACATATAACTATCCGGTTGACCATTGCTTGAACCAAATATGTCACTACATAAAAAGTGTTAATTTCCTAAGAATTAATGCTATAATAAATTATAACATATTGAACCTTTTATATTGATTATAACAGAACTTAATATTAATTTGGGATTTTTATGCGGTAGAGCTAAAATGTGGCTGTACCAAACTAGCTGAAAAATAAATTGTGATAAAATTTATAATTGTCTTTTATTGTAACTTAAATTTTATAAGAACACCTTTGGTTCATAAATAGACTTCAAATGAGTGACTTGGCCTATTAGTTAGACACTTACTGGATTGGTTGACCAATCAACTTAGTGTTTTTACAGCTACTAGTTGTCTGATGTTTAGGCAATGCTATTTCATTGTGGTTAGAGAGGCTTACATGCTGATCTTTATTATGTCACATAATTATTGAGATTATTTATGGTCAGGGAGGCCTATAGGCTGATCTCCATTATGTCATATGCTGGATGAGATTATTTATGGCTTGGGAGGCCTATGGGCTAATCTCCATTATGTCACACCTCTAATAATGGTTTATTGTGGCTGGGGAGGCCTGCGGGCTGATCTCTATTATGTCATAAATGTTAAGATTTTATTTGTGTCAAAAAAGGCTATGGGCTGATTTTATTATGGCACATGTGTTGGTGCAATGATGTAGGTTTAGAATAGGGATCACTGCACTAGTTTATTTTCCCTCTAGATCTAGTGTTTTTAAGTGTCATCTTCCTAGTCAAGCTAGTGAATTAAATTAAGTGAATAATCAAAATGGTCTTGGAAATAAAATTAAGCATCATTGGATAATATTTTATGAGTAATTGATGAAATACAGACTTAAGTGCAATTTGGTCATTTTACATAGGTTGTTAAATAAATTGACTAATGTAAAGTATGCATGCTATGAATGTTAATAATGATTTTAAATAATTTATGTGAGTCAAAAAGGTTATTTCATGCCATATAAATGCCTTAGAGGTATTTTAGTAATTTGGCACTATGTTATATAAATTGAATCAAATAATAAGGTAAACTTAGTTATTAGACTACACATATATGAAAAGATATAATGCCATGATTTAAATGCTTCAAGTTTACCACTGAGTATCTTATATACTCAGCGCACCTATTTTGGTGCATAGGTACTCAAGAGCAAAATCCTACTCATGAAGCATATTGATAAGAGTTTAGAGGATACCTCTGAAGGAATATAAATTAAATGATGTACAGTTTTGATATCTATATACCTAGGTAGGAATTGGTATAAAAATGTATTTAAGCTCTGTATATGTGATGTATATAAGTATGCATAAACTATTGATGTAAATAAAATAGCCCTATATGTTTTCCTCGTGAATGTACATTTAGAAATGATGCTTGTTGATGATGTGAGCCTGAGGCTTTATATGTGTATGTTTTTATGTATGGCCTGAGGCCTGTGATTGTTGTGTGATAGTTGCAAATGTTAGGTTAGGAATGGGGGACCAAATAGGTCCAGGAGTTGTGAAATATTTATAGACGTGTTTAAACAGGTTTTAAAATTTTTGGATACGAACTCGAATGGCTATTATGCTATAGAAATTTCTAAAATTTTAAGGAATGACCTGTAATTCCCTTGAATTGACATCATTTGTATGGATACAACTTAAGTAAGGTATGGAACCAAAGAGAAATGAATTTGGAAAAAAAGTAAGTTAAACTTAAGTAAAGTAATACAAGTTAAATGAATGGTACTAGTGACCAATATTAGGATGGGTGACCTAGGAGTGTGTGCATCACCTATGGGGTGTCTTAGGAAATCCAGTAGGGGGTGTCACACTATATAAATCCATTTTCATCAAAACTTATATCAATCCTTGCCTTTACAGTCTCCTAAAGCCATTCCCACTAACAAAATTTGAAGAAATTGCCTAGAATTTGAGTTGTGAGCACTTGATAAATAGTGCCTAAAGTAAGTAGATTGTGCATTTTTAGTAGATTGTGCATTTTCTTCAATTTTTATTTTCGGATTATGTAGCCCTAAGTGAGCCATGATTATCCATGTAAATAGTTTTTGATTTAGAGTTTTGTAGGATTTTTTTAGAATTTTTTGAAACCCTAAATGGTGTATGTTTGTAGTCAAAGAAAAGAATATTAAAATAGAGAAGTGATCAAAGCCTTGAGGAGGTGGAATAGAAGATTTTGATAGCCTAAGTATGTTAATTTGATGTTATATAAGTTGTTAATTATGTTAGTGTGCTTGTGTGTATGCAAATGGTATGTTTCATGTGTATGTATGTAAATACATGAAATGGATATGTTAGTATGCTTAGTTTGGCATATGATGCATGTATGTGTGGAGATTGCATGAAATAGGCATATGATGGTGTATATAAGTGAATGGCCAAATGGTGTGCAAAGAAAGAATATGTGTATATGTATAAGTAATTAATATGGAAATGTAATGTAAGTAGGCTAAAAAGTAACAAGAAAATGGGCTTGTGTTATGAAATTAGTAAGAAATGAAAGTGATGATTCTTGAACATAGTATGGCTATGAGGTGTGTCATAGCCATGAAGGGGAGGCACATGTGTATAAGGTGAAGATTAATGGCAAATTAGAATGAGACATAATATGGCTATGTGAATTGAAATAGAATTACTAAGTATAATAAGGATTTGGTATACTAAGTGGTAATGGTAATGGAACACTATGTTTATGTAAGTGAATTGACATAACTTGGCTTCACTGTGTGAGAAAAATTACTTAGAATTATGGGACTATGAAAACAGCCTAAGTGATTAGTATTATGATGCCATAAGGTCTCGTAATTAGTGGTCACGTAATAATGGGAAAGTGCACTTAAATGGCATGAAATAAGTAAATGGTATGAAAGTATGTCAAATGACCTATAATGGGATATGAAAATGGTAATTATAGTTGGCCCATATTAGTTAGACACCTACTGGATGTGTTAATCGGTTAACTAGGGAATTTGCAACTACTAGGAGTTTTGGTTCATATTGGCCATTGCCTATGTGTATGATATAGTGGGTGCCACCAATAAGGTTCTACTATAGAGCCCTACATACCTAGGTATTAGGAGGTCTGCACAGACTGATCTTTACTATCTAGGGTCATTGGGAAAATCTACACAGAATAACTTTAGCTATCCTGGGTATTAGGAGGTCCGTACGGACTGATATTTTCTTACCCATATTTTTGTGGATTTAGGAGGTCCCATAGAGCTGATCCCTACTATCCACCTAAGTATGATTGAGATTTGGGATTTGGGAGGTTCTACAAGGCTAATCCCCATTATGCCTACTGTAGAGAGGTCCACCAAGACTGATCCCTGCAACTCTGATTTAGGATGTTCTCATGAATTGATCCCTGCTATTGGATGGACAAGTAAGTTTAGCTATTGAGGTCTAAAATATGAGTCATTACACAACTCAAATCTTTTTTATCTAGTGTCTTAAAGTGTTCTCCTTCCAGTATGGACTGAAATAGAATAAAAAGGTTTAAAGATATAATCTGATAGCCCACTATGCATGTTTAACTAGAACAAGGCATCTAATATGATATGTAATCAAATTGGATAATGTCATATTTTGCACTCAGATTTAATATGGCTTAATTCACATATAATCAAGATTAAAAATACTAAATATGCTCAACTAGTAAAGAGTTGTATTGCATGTGTCAAATGATGCAATTTGTATTGCATTAAATTCACCATTAAGTGTATACTCAGTGTATCGGTGTTTTGATGCATAAGTAGAAGACAGTAAGGTGTTGCTTAACCTCAATCTATAGTGTAGCTAGCATAGCTATTACATATACCTTCTTACTCTTATTTTTAAGTTTGTATAAAAAAAGGGCACTCAAGTGTATGTCGGGTTAGGGCTTAATCTTGTAATGTTTTTAGTACTATGTTTTATTACTTTTGGTCTATAAATGATAATGCAGGTGTGATGTATATATGTTGATATATTATGCATGCTTAATATATGTTAATATATGGTTTGAGGCCCTCGTGTGTACACATATGCCTGATTGATGTGGAGATGAGTTCTAGAGAACCAAAAGGGTCTAGGGGTTATGAGTTTCTTAAGTATGGTTATAAGAGTGCTTTTCTGCAGGTTTAAAATTTTGGTTTTTCACTCGATTAGCTATTATGCCACTAAAATTTTTGTAGATTATGATTATTATTAGGTGAGTAATTAGGGTTTAAGTCAGTGGAAGTTAAGTGAGGAATGCATGGGGTAGGATATGGATGGGTAACCCTCTAGAAGGTACCATCTCCTATGGGGTCCAATTATAGGTTAAGTAAGGGGTGTTATAGTTTTAAGTGGAGATTTTAACTAAAAGAAAGATAATGAAATAGAGAATTTATGTATGTAATAGGATTAAATTGAGAAGAGATCTTGACCATTTAATTATTTGACCAAGTCATGGGTCAAAGTTCTTTATATATGGTCAATAATTGAATAGTGGCATTAACTTTCTCCTTTTCTCTACATCAAACCGAGTGGCATCACTAAAAGAGAAACCCTACATTCTTTTTCTTTCATCCTTGTTTTACACCCTAATTTCATCTTTCTAGCTCTCAATTTTATACCTCCAAGACCTCTAGACACCCCCTTTAAGCTAAGAAAGCCATGCTTAGTTAAGAGATTTTCATGGTTGGATAAAGAGGTGAATAGTAACACATTTTGTTCGGGTATGTTTTTTGCGTTCTCATATCCTTCTAGGTACCTAAGAACACATTTAGTATGTTGATTTTGAGTTTTAATAGACATGTGATTTTATACAAATTTTTAAAGTCGAGATTATGTTATATTTGTAGAGCAAATTGATAAAGGGAGGAGAAAGGCAAGGAGAAGGCCTAATAAAGTTCAAGTGGTGTATTTTAACTTGGATGTAAGTGTAATTAAAGTAATTTTTGTTGCATGTGCATGTGCCCTAATGAATAAGCATATGTATAAGTGTATGGAAACATATTGTAAGTATGTAATGATGTTGAATGCTTATGAATAGAATTTTATGATTTTATGAACATGCTTTTATGCCATTGGAGTATTTGATTGACATTAGATATGCATATGAGCATGATGGATGAATGGCTTATTATATGTAGCTTAAGGCTTTTCTAGTCATCTATATCCCATATGCTAAATTAGGCTTATGTGTAAGTAATTACCTATAAAGGTTACTTTAATGTATGTACGCATGTATAATGATAGGGATGATTCCTTTGGTGTGTAAGGCTTGTTGAGGCCAAATGGTCATCTTCATGTATATAATAAGGTGAAATTTTCAATTATGCCACACATAGGTATATATGTGCATGCCGATGGTAATAGCGATAAGATCATTTATATTCTTAATGTATGAGAATACTTTATATGAGAAAGAATGGTGAATTATTGGTCAAACTCATAATTATGTTGAATTAAATTTTAGATATGTGCTAAAAAGGATGTTACATATGGTTAAGGTATGGATTATGCTATATGAGTACATAAATGAGTAATGTATGGTTATTATGCTAACATGGCCAAAATTATTAAGGCATGTTATGATATAACTGTAGTCATAAGTACATGACATAAATGTGTACACTACTTATGATATGATATGAGGGCTGAACTTATGCTCCCACAATTCTAAAGTGTATGTGTTCATGCTATAGAACATGTGGATATGATGCTTATGTAATCACGTTAAGGCATGTGTGATAATGTATGTTAAGGTTTATATGATAAATATGATAACAATCTAAGACCTAATATTTTCCCCCGTTTGGTCATTTGTTGGCCAAACACTCTTGAAATTTAATTTTAAATTACTTTATAATGGTGAAACTAATATGAATTGTGAGTAGCCCTTACAAACCTATATTGGATAGGTTGACCTATCAACTAGGGGTTTAGCAACTGTGATGGTACTTTTGTTCCTAATTTCATGACTTATGGGTCATATGATGATATTGCTATGCCTTTATGGTTCTAATAACCTTCAGTTCGATATTGTTGGGCCTTTATAGTCCCGATGACCATCGATTCCATATTGCTGGGCCATCACATCCTAATGACCTTAAAGTCTATACTATTAGACCCTTATAGTCCTGATGCCCTTAGTGACCTATGTGTCCCTATTATCTAATATAGCTTATGTGTTTCCTTAAGTATAGGCATAGAAAATGGTTAATCATAAAGCTTAAGTCATAAATCTAATATTTTTTAAAGCCAACATTCATTTGCTTAATAAAATGTTCTCAATAATGTATGTGCATTATGAATATTGAGTTACACCTATGTATCCTACTTTATGATTACATCTTATGTATGTTGTATATGAATATTTTTATATCGCTTTTATACATGTATGATTATGGATGTGTTCACATAAATTACCTTGATTACACCACTAAGCATTCTCTTAATGCATCATTTCTTTTGTGATGCTAGGTAAAAAAGACTAATTAAGCTAAAGCCTGGGTGTAACTAGAAGATTAAAAGAAGGCTCTCCTTTTGGTATGTTGTTATGTATATAAATTATGTGATGTACATAGGTTATGGGCACTCATATGATGCACTTACAAAATTTTGGCCTAAATTGTAATATTAATAGTTTTTAAAGCTTTTAAGTATTTTTTAGCCATATTTAAAGATGTTTAAGATATTTTAACTTCTATGATATCTCTTTCTTGAGATTGATTGATATGTTTGGGATGATGGTTATTTGGATAGATCACAAGGTCATAAATATGGATGATTAAGATTGTTTTACTATAAAATTGTTTATCTTTATACATGTACTATTCATGTTGGGAATAATGTCCCGGTACAACTATTATGCTCTCAAATTTTTGGCATGAGGATTTCCCAATTCTATTTTCATACAATGAAAGCTTTTTGATAATTCTTATTTTTATAACTTTGAATGTTAATGAAGTGGATTTTAAACTAAGTCTTTTATATGTTAAGATTATGTTAGTTTAGATGATGCTTCGTGTGTCCCTTTTTATTCAGGTTCACCTACTGGATTGGGTCAGAGGTGTCATATTTGGTGCTATCAGAGCTCTGATTTAGGCATTCCTTAGTAACATATAAGTGCCTTAGGATTGAGATCATGCATCACATAATTTATTTATACTGAGGCTTATTATTTATTATTTACCTATAGATTAAGATGAGTTCTCTTACACCACAAGGCAATGAGGAAGTCAAGAGCCATGCTCTGACAATGGTAAGACATAGGGCCACTAAGGTTAAGTCTATTACTTAAAGTGATGCTAGGCAAGCATCTTCAACAACATAGGTACTGCCAAGTTTTCTGTAAGAGATGTTAGAGCTACTAAAATAGGCCACATCGGTAACACCTCTAACATCTCCACTAGCTTAGCAACTAGTGCCAACATCTCAAGCTCTCCAAAAGACATACCTATAAAGGGTAAAAAAGATAGGGGCTGAGGATTTCAAGGATAAAGGAGTGGTAGATGCTGATAAGGTAGATTACTAGTTAGATAGGATTGTCTATATCAATCAACAACTAAAATACACTCCTAAGGAGAAGGTTATATATGCAACCTCTCTTCTATAGAAACCTTTAAATGGTGGGAGGCCTTGACAAAGCATAAAGATAAGTGGAACTTGACATGGGATTTCTTGTTAGAGGAGTTTCAAAAAAAACACATTATAGAGAGGTACCTAGAGAATAGAAGGCAAGAGTTTATGGATTTGAAATAGGGTCAAAGGTCTATAGCTAATTATGAGAAAGACTTTGCCATGTTGATATGATATGCTATTGATATGGTCATGACAGAAGTTGATAGATGCAAGTAGTTGGAAAGGGCCTTAATGTGGACATCAAGATATAGATAACTCTAATGAAGATCAAAGATTTTTCTACATTACTGGCAACTTGTCACACTATAAAAGGGGTTTAGTAGGGATAAGCCATTGTAGTTTAGTATTTAAAGAAGAAGTTTAAGGGTGATCAGATAGGTTTATAACAATAGTCTAGAGATAAGGCCAATCACAGAAAGTAGGCTAAGGGAATAAGAATAAAGCCAAGTAGCAATCTTAGGTTGTTAGTGCTCTAGCCTCTATAGCTAGTAGTAATTTTATACCTCAGTGTTCGACATGTCACAAAAGTCAAAGAGGATAGTGTTGGAAGCCTAAGCCTAGAGTTTGTTTTGAGTGTTGCTCATGGGCCATTTCCTTAGAGATTGTCAAAAGAAGCATGTTACTAGGCAAGGATTTGCACATGTTTCTACCCAAGGTTAGAAAAGAGATAAAGGAGAAAGAATTAATGGTACTCAAAGGGCTAGATTAGAGACTAAGCAAAGCCCAAAGTGTCTACTAAGTAGTATGCTATTAGAGCTAGAAAGGAGATAGATTCACCTAAAATGATAGTAAGTACCTTTCTTCTCTTTAATTCTCTTACATTAGCATTGATAGATTTGAGGTCTACACACTCTTGTATATGCACTACATGAGCACAAGATCGGAGGTTAGATTCAGAACTTCTTGACATAGAGATTATGGTTAGCAACCCTATAGGTGAGTATGTTATAGTAAATAGGGTTTAATTAAAAGTATCCTTTAATGGTGTAAGGACATAAGTTTGTATCTAACCTTAACGAGTTACCTTTTGATGAGTTTGACTTCATCTTGGGCATCGATTGGTTATCCAAAGCATCAGGTGATTATGGATTGTAAGTAAAAGTAGATATATCTCAAGGCTGATGATGGGATAGAGATTACAATTGTTAGTAAGAGGATAAACTTTTTGTCTAATGTTATATTGGCTGTTACAGCCAGAAAGATGTTGAGAAAGGTTGTTAGGCCTTTTTGGCATATGTGTATGATACCAAAAAAAAAGAACAAGATGTGAGCCTTATACTCATGGTCTCAGAGTATGGGGATGCTTTTCCTGAAGAGTTACTCGATTTTGCCTTTAGAATGAGAGCTTAAGTTTGTTATAGAGGTTTTATCTAGCATTGTATTAGTATCTATAGCTTCATATAGAATGGTTCCTATGGATTTAAAAAAGTTAAAGACTTAGTTACAAGAGTTACTTGACAAGGGTTTCATAAGGCCAAGTACATCACCTTAGGGAGCACTAGTTAGTTTACGAACAAAAAGAATAGTTCCTTATGATTTTACATTGACTACAAATAGCTAAATAAAGTAACAATCAAGAATAAGTGTACATTGCCTTGTATAGATGATTTATTCAATAAGCTTAAAATAGCAGGTACTTTCTTTAAGATCGACTTAAGGTTAGGATATTACTACTTAAGGGTGAGGCAGATGTGGCTAAGATTTCTTTTTGACTAAGGTATGGCCATTATGAGTTTTTGTAATGCCATTTGGGCTTACCAATGCTCCAATAGCCTTTATGGACTTAATGAATCGAGTTTTCTAGCCTTACCTATATCATTTTCTTGTGGTATTCATTGTTGACATTTTGGTGTACTTTATGAGTCAAAAAGATCATGAACGACATCTCAATATTGTCTTTAAGACTTTAATAGAGGAAAAACTATATTCCAAACTCAACAAGTGTGAGTTTTGGCTAAGTGAGGTGTCTTTATTAGGACATATAGCCTTTGCAAAAGGCATCAGAGTGGATACAAGTAATATTGAGGCTGTTATAGAGTGAAAGCCACCCAAGACCATAACAAAGGTTAGAACTTTTCTAGGTTTGGATGGGTATTAAAGACATTTATCAACTGATTTTCCATTATTGCAGCACCCATGACATGTCTATTAGGGAAGCATGTTAAGTTTGTTTAGAATGACAAGTGTCAAGAAAACTTCAACAAGCTAAAAGCCATGTTGATGAAATCTTCTATTTTTAAAGAGCTGATATATTTGAAAGATTTCACCTTCTATAGTTATGCATCCTTAAATCCTTTAGGGTGTGTTCTAAAGCAAAAGGGTAAAGTTTTTGCTTATGCTTTAAGATAGCTAAAAATTCATATGAAAAGAATTATCTTATGTATGATTTGGAGCTTGCTACAATTGTTTTTGCTCTAATGATTTAGAGATGCTATCTCTATAAAGAGAAGTGTTATGTTTATATAGATCACAAGAGCTTAAAGTATCTTTCTTTTTAAAAAGAGCTAAACTTGAGATAGAGAATATAAATGGAATTAATCAAGGATTATGATTGCCTTATTGATTATCATCCTGGAAAAGCTAATGTAGTAGTTAATGCTGTGAGTAGGAAATTCATGTAAGCTATGAAGGCTATGAATGTTTATGGATGATAATGCTCTTTTGGATGAGTTGTAAGCAAAGCCTAGTTTGTTATTGCAGATGAAGGACTCAGAGAAAAATTGTAATAGGCTTATGAGTGTTATAAGTTCAATCCAAGAGGGGAAGCCTACTAGTATGAGGTCAAAAGTGATGGTTATTTGTATTACCACGATAGGATATGTGTCCCAAAAGTCAAAAAGATAAGAAAATAGATGTTGCAAGAAGCTCACAGTGCTTATTATGCTATGCATCATGGTAGCAATAAGATGTATCAGGATTTGAAGATTTCTTATTAGTGTCTATGCATAAAGAGATATGTGCTAGAGTTTGTAACCAAATGCCTTAGTTGTCAGCAAGTAAAGGCTAAGCATCAAGTTTAATCTAGATTGCTTCACTCTATAGCAATTCCTGAGTGAGAAGGGGATAAATTCACCATAAACTTTGTAGTCAGATTACCTGTGACAAGAAGCAGATGTGATTTGGTCTGAATTATGGTAGATTGATTAACCAAAACTATTTATTTCATACTAGTCATGATAGATTGCTCTTTAGAGAAGCTTGTTGAGTTATAAATTGATGAGAATGTTAGATTACATAGAGTGCAATCTTTAATTATATCGCATTAAGACCTGAGGTTTACATCGAAGTTTTGGAAGAAGCTTCATAATGCCTTAGGCACTCGATTAAGTTTTAGTATGACAGAAAGAGTTATTCAAGTAACTTTTGATACTTGAGTGATTTTGATGCTAAGTTATGTATGATGTTCATGCTAGAGCATGCTTGATAGGCACTTGAGGATATGTTATGAATCTATGCTATCAAATTCAAGGGAAGTTAGGATTACTACCTTTCTTTGGAAGAATTTGCTTACAACAATAGTCATAAAGCCAATATAAGAATGGCTCCTTATGAAGCATTATATAAAATGAAGTGTCAAACTCCTCTATACTAGATAAGTTAAGTGAGACTAAGCTTATAGGGCCAGTTTTTATCAAAGATGTAGAAGAAAAGTTGAAGATTGTTGAGATAAATAGAAGTCTTATATAAACTTGAAAAGAAGAGATGTTTAGTATGAAGTGGAGGCAAAGGATTTCTTAAAGTTTCACCTTAGAGAAAAGTTCAGTATGAAGTGGGAGACAAAGTATTTCTTAAAATTTCACCTTGGAAGAAAGTTCCATGGTTTGGCAAGATAGGCAAGTTATGCTCGAGGTTTATTAGTCCATACAAAGTGATTGAACATATGGGAGTAGTAGTTTACAAGTTGGCTTTGCCTTTTAAGCTTTAGTAGATACACAATATCTTTCATATATTAATGATCCAAAGGTACAAATTAGATCCTTCACTTATTTTATCAGCTAAAGAAGTTGATATTTGACAAGATTTATCTTATGAGGAAGTGCTAGTGAAGATATTGGCAAGACAAGTCAAAGAACTACAAAAATAAGTTAATGCCTTTAGTGCAAGCACTCTAGTGACATCATAGCATGAAAGAAACCACCTAGGAAGGTAAAGCTCAAATGACATATCAATAACCTTAGTTATTTGAACTAAGTAATTTCAAGGATGAAATTTCTTTTAAGAGGTAAAGAAATATAATTCTTGAAAATCTTAAGGTTATGAATAGTACTTCTTGAGATGAGAATAATGCTCTCAAGACCTAGGGTACACTAAAGTGATTAAACAAAAGTATTAATAATAATAAAATTTTGGGAAAAGTTTAGAATGAAAATAAAGTCATTAAGATGGTTTAAAACACAAGTAAATTTTTTATGGCAATGTCACATTAATAGTGGCCTAGTTATAGTTGAGCCATAAAAATATTTTTTTTTTGCTAAAATTGACTTTGGATTTATACAACCTGATACTCAAATATTCCAACTAGTCTATTGGCATTGGAATTAGTATTTTTGGGTATTGCGAAGTTTTTTTTTAAATC